>CM035107.1:36088330-36248330 GCA_020205505.1 Panax japonicus
ACACATACATATTTTAATGCTACAAACAGCTAACATCCATTTTACAGGATAAAATTCTTAAAATGGACACATCCCATAGCATGTTATTATACACAATCCCTAAAGACTAAACTATGCAAGTCTTTCGCAGAGAACCAATCAAACCTACTACCCGGTCAAAGTCCAAAAAGGCTACAGGCCTATAGTCAATCATGTCGTCATCCGATCAGACTGAACTTAATCTAGTTTCTCGAAAAGAATTCGACGGATTAAGCAAAAAGATTACATATTTGGTTGTTTTATTAAAAGAATTACACCAGTCTACACAGGGTCAGAAAATACCCGTACATACTAAGCCCTCCACACAATGAGGAATTCCAGTCATTACAATACCAGAGCCACAGTTGGATACGACCAATAAAACGCAGGATGCTGCCAATTCCATTGGAGATCCAGACATTGGTGACATCAAAAAGAAAGTCCTCTAAATGGAAGAGACCCTTCGCGCTATCAAAGGAATTGGAACACACGGGAGTGTTTCATATGCTGATCTTTGTATTTTTCATGGTGTTCACTATCCAAAAAAATTTAAAACTCCTGACTTTGAAAAATATGATGGGTTAGGGGATCCTTATACATATTTAAAAGTCTTTATTGGAGAACTGGGATCCTATGCAGAGGATAAAAAACTCAGAATGCAATTGTTCCAAAAGAGTCTAACTGGAGAAGCCCGTTCGTGGTACAAAAGATTAGACAACTCCAAAATCCACAGCTGGGAAGAGCTAGCACATGCCTTCCTCAGTCAATACAGTTTTCAAACTCAAATGGCTCCTGATTGGTATCAGATTACCAAGATCAAAAAAAGTTTAACGAGTCTTTCAGAGAGTATGCTCAAAGGTGGAGACGCCTGGCTGCCCAAGTTAGTCCTGCCATGTAAGAATCAGAAATGGTCATGACATTCATAGACATATAAGAAGCTCCCTCCTATTAGAGAGTTTTAGTCGGCATCGGCAAACCGTTTTCTGAAATGGTTAAACATGGGGAGATAGCTGAAATGGGGTTGAAGTCGGGAAAGATTCAAGACCTAGCCGCACTTAAAGCTATTGCTGATCACATCCAATCTGGAAATTATGGGAACAACCCCTGGAGGGTCCATAAAAAGAAAGGGGAAGATGTTTCCCTGATACTACAGGGACAAAAAGGCAATCAAAGTATGCCCATTCAAAGGGGAAACTACACTCCCTTTCCAGCATAGTCTGCAAACCCTCCAATACCAAAAGGTGGAGAAGTCAAAAGCCATTGAGTGTTTACACCCTTAGGGGATACCCTCGAGAACATTCTTAATCTTCTGACAACGCAGAAGAAAATTACGGATCTTCTTCCACCAGCCAGCCCTAATGAACGGGGTTTCAATGCTGCTAGGAAATAAGCTTATAATGTCGGGGCACCTGGACATGAGACTCAGGATTGTTGGGCCTTGAAACACAAGATCCAGGACCTAATAAATAATGGAGACATCGTAGTCACAAAACCCGATCAGCCTCACGTACAACACAACCCTCTTCCTCAACACAAAGAAGAAGAGGTCAACATGATTAATTGGAGCAGTGGACAGAGTTCCAACTTCAGCCGTGATTCCCCCCAGACCATCAAAGATGGTGATGATAGATGGGATTATGCTGAGTTCCAGTTCACAATGGAACGAAAGATGAAAGCTCTCTTCAAACAAATTGAGCAATTGGCAGAACTGGTGACTTATCAGCATCAAGTGACTCGGCAATTAATCAGGCAGTAGCATGCCAGTCTCCTACCAATCATCATGAATATTCCCTCGTCACTTTCAGAAAATGAAATGCTGGAAGACAAAGTGACAAAGAGAGCAAATGCCAAAGCCAGTCAGGATTTCACCAACAAACGGGAATTCACCTATTTGGGCCAACTCGTGGAGGAAATCCTTCACATGTTAATCAATGAAGGAAGGATCAGTTCCCTTTTACCTCCAATCAACCCCCGTTCAGGACGGTACAACTTTGATGGAGTATGTTAATACCACTCCTAGTCTCGCGGCCACAGCACGGAAGAATGTTGGGCACTCCGCCACCTTATTCAAAATCTAATCGACAGTGGTGTACTGCGCTTGGCAGATAACGACACTGTGTTACGTGAAAGTGACAATGCAGGCCCTACTAAGTGGAAAAGTGTGGTAGCAGTTATATCTACTGAAGTTGAAGTGATTAATACTTTTCTCACAACACCGATAATTCAGCTCAAAGGAGGATGCAATCCATTTAAAGTGGCCACTCCCGAGCAAATCAACTTGCCATACAGAGCACAATATCCTATTGTTAGCTTGCGTAAGGTTCCGTGGAATTATGGAGAAGGTGAAGGATCCACCTCACATACCACTGCTGCAGTATCGAAGGAAAATCCACTGTATCTTCCCCATCGGGTGATGAACCCCACCACCAAATGAAAGGGGAAAATACCAATGGAGAAGATTAAAAAATTCCTCCATGTTGTGGGTCATAACGAAGCCTCGGTGGTTTTAAGCTTGAAGGAAGCGCCACCACAAATATCAATTTTGGACTTGGTCCTAACCTCTGAGAACCACCGGAAGGTCTTGTTAAAGGTTCTAGAAGAAGCCTATCTCCCGACATCAGTGGATACGGAAAAGTTTCAACACATGGTTGATCACATTTTCAACAACAATGTGATTTCCTTCACTGATGATGACATACAATCCGAAGGGACGGGTCATTGTAAGCCATTACATATTGTGGTCTTGTCTTTTAGATATATGGTAGCAGGGGTCTTAATAGATGGAGTTTCCTCTCTGAATATCTGCACATATGCCACCTTGGTGAAGATGAATATCAATCTCAACCGAATTCGGAGTAGCCATACTATCATCAAAGCTTTTGATGGAGCCTGCCGTAACTCGGTTGGAGTAATTGAGCTGCCAATTAAAATTGGCCCTCATACATTCTGCATATCCTTCCATGTGCTCAAAATATATTTGGGATACAACCTGCTCTTGGGAAGACCATGGATCCATATGGCTAGGTCAGTTCCCTCCACTCTTCACCAACAATTGAAGTACATTATCAACAATAGCCTGGTCACGGTCAATGCTGAACCAGAGATTACTCAGCGCGGGGACATTCCGTTCATCAATGCCAATGCAGATGTAGAACCAGTCAGTTTTCATGCTTTGGAAATAAGCAACAACCAATACCATGCTATTGGAGCACCACTGCCCGAACCCCACATTTCTGCTGAGGTGATGTCAGCCACTCAAGAAATGATGTCGTTGGGTTATAAGCCAGGACAAGGGTTGGGTAAAGATGGCCAGGGTATCCAGTACCCCATTCGATTAACCAAGTAAGTTGGAACAGCTAGACTAGGCTATTCTTCCAACTCTAGTCACAGGAATCCTCATAAGCATCAACAGATTCCTTCAGCTTCAACCATGTGGCGTTCGGCTTCGCCTTCAAACTCCAAGTCCGCACAACCTCCAGTAAAGGTGCCAGCCAATGTCATGGCCATGTTATTTCCTAAGCTGAAACCAATGGAGGAAATGAAAATCGTTATTCCAGATCCCGCAATCGAAGAAGAGGAGTGGAGAATCAAGGAAAACTTTGTCCGAATAATGTCGGACATGCGCATAATCGTCCATGAAGAACATACCAACAGATACACCCCAGATGATGATTTCCCTGACGTAATGGCCATCATTCGGGACAAGGAGGATGATAACAATCCCTCCATCACTGCGGTCCACCCGGACTTTACCCTTACCAATTGGAACAGCATTCCTTGCTTTGGTCGACAAGGGTAAAGCGGGCAAAAATTCTTTTCTGCCTTGTAGATACAATAACTGCTTACTTTTTTTGTACAGTATTAGCAGTTTATTTTGCCAGTATATGCTAACACTGTGTATGATCAACGCATTTCATATAGACTAAGTAAATGCATATTTTATTTCAGGACTCTGAATTTAGATGTGCCTGTATTTGCGGATACGATGCCTCTCCTACACAAGGATTGTACCTTTGATGTAGAGATGAATTCAGCCTTGATGGATCTCCAAGATGACATTGAGGTGCCTCCAGAAATTCAAGAATGGGTTAAATACAAACCCAAACCTAACCTTGATTAAACCACTTCTTTCAATTTCAGAACCTTAGAAAGCCCTAAGTTAATCCAGATTGGTTCAGACCTTAACCCAAACCAACGGAATGACATGGTTACGCTATTAACACAATTCCAGGATGTGTTTGCATGTTCTCATGAAGACATGGTAGGTTTGTCCGCTGACATTGTCCTTCATCGCCTTCCCATTAAAGAGGGATTTAAGCCAGTCAAGTAAAAGCTCAGGTGATTGAAACCTGAGGAGAGTTTAAAGGTGAAAGAAGAAATTGTGAAACAATTTTAAGCCGGCATCATCATGGTGTCTACATATCCTGAGTGGATATCCAACATTGTACCCGTGCCTAAACCTAGAGGGAAGGTGCGAGTTTGCGTGGATTACGGGGACTTGAACAAAGCTTGCTTAAAAGATAGCTTTCCTGTGCTATTTATCCACATTCTCATTGACAATACTGCGCAATACGACATGTACTCCTTCACTGATTGCTTTGTGGGGTACCATCAGATCATGAAAAACATGTCATAATATTATAATGTATTTATAATATTACTAAGTATTTTTAATACCTTAAAATCATGTTTATATGATTTTTAAACTCTTAAATCAATTATCTGATTACTGATTTTAATATTAAAATATTAATATTTTCATGACAAAATATCAAAAGTTATATTTTATAACTTAAAATATTTTTATAATACATAAATCATTTTTATATGATTTTTAAATCATTTATTCTATTTTTTTATAATTTATTTAATATATTTATTAAATAAAATAATTATTATTAATATTGATTAATTAATGAAATTCATCCTAAAATATTAAAAGTCACTTATAATAACTTAAAATATTTTCTTTTACCACAATATCATTTTTCATGATTTTTCATGTATTTAAAATCATTTTTAAATCATTTATTTAATATTATAATTAAATAAATTAAATACCATTTATATTCCAAAAATATTAAATATTAATGAAATATACTTAAAATAATTAAAAACTATTTTTCAGAATTTAAAATAAATTTTCGGAATTTATTAAGTATTTTTAATAATTAAAATCCATTTTTTTCTATTTTTAAATAATTTTTGAAAAATCAAAAAATTAAAATAAATATAAATCGTCGCTAAAGGGCCCTATAGCGACAGAACCGTCGCTATTGGTGTTCTTCAGTTGTTCTTGAGCATTCAAGTCAGTGCGTATGCTAGCTAGCTTGACAACAATTAAAACTTATATGTTGTTGTTATCTAGGCTATTTAATGCACTAATATGATAGTACAGATGTAGTACTACAATCTTAAACACATTACATGGTCAAAACATAACCAAGCTGCAAGATCCATGCTCCAGAAGAACATGTCAGAGATGTTCTTCTTTTCTGGGTTTTCCAGAAATGAAGAACAATTACAGGGTACCACTTTTGATTCTCTGTAACTTTGATTCTAGAGCTTGTTTGTGTGATCTAAGAGTTTACACCTCTAGTATACATGCCAGTCTACAAAATAAAAGCATTAAGTTAGTCTAAAAACAACTCCAATGAACAATGAAATCTGGTCAAAGCTTGCCTCGAAAATCGAATGATGAAGATCTAGGTTACCCAAAATCTTCATCAGGTCGTGATGGTCAACCCTGGTTTGACCGGATATAAAATCGTTTATGTTAAGGTTCGGAGTAATCTAAGGGCATATACGTGTCGTCCATATGTCAGGCTACTAAGATCCACCAACAACATGGCCTAACTACTAACACAGAACAAGATCAAGACCCTGCAAATCATTGTCAGACGGTTTCTGGGTAAATCTGGGTTACCTAAAACAGTTGGTCAATACGGGTCAACGACCTTTGATCCTTCATAACTTACGATCTAGACATGATCTGGCCTTGCTTCAAGTACCAGATCAAAGACCATAAAACATAATACAAGTTAAAAATTTAAAACAACTCAAAGCATTAACATAGAAAGATCTAAGGCCTCTGACATTAGGCTATCAGGCCATTTTTTTCAACATTTCCAGATTTCATAAAATGCTAGATCCGAGGACTTTGATGTTATGGATCTGGGATTTTACAACCCTGATCACTTATAGACACTCTCTAACACAACTTTAAACAATAAATCTTAACAACTAACACCAGATCGGGAAATTTTAGAAATTAGGGTTCTTATACCTTTTGAGGCTTTGATTCTGATTCTGATCCATGAATCTGTTATTGGTAAGCTAAGAGATGATTTTGTCTTAACTTCTCACTCATTTTCTTTCTCATTCCCAAAATTCTAGAGAGAGAAGCTCTTGGTGAAAAATGAAATTAAAGTGGATCTTTCTCTCTCTTTAATCTTTTATAAATGACTTGTATATGATGTTATGGCTAGAAAATTCGGCTGGTTGGCTGGATTATTAGCATGTGGCTGGTCTAGGTTGGTCACCAACCACATATCTTGGCAAGATTGCAAGTAACCTTCAATAATGCATTAAGGGAAAAATGTCATTTGTCTTTTTATTTTAATGGCATTTTAGTAAATGGCCAAACCCTTAGGGTTTAGGGTTTGGAAAAATTTTAGGTTTTGCAATTTAATTTCCTCAAATTTCCAATTTAGGTTTTTCAAAAATAGAAAATTAATATTTCTAAATTAGAATTAGAATTTCCTAATTATATTAAAATTTCTTAATCATAACTTAAATATTGATAATTAGGATTAGTATTTCCTAATTAAAATCGCTAATAAAGCAATTAGGGTCGTAATTGGTCATTAGGGTTTATAACCCACAAATTAGGGTTTCTAATGGAATTTTTTTTTCCTAAATTAGAAATTTGATTTCCGTAACTAGATTAGGGTTTTCAAATTACTCATAAATTGAAAATTAGGATTAGGGTTTCCTAATTAACATTACAATTATTAAATTAACACTTTCGTTTTCTCTAATTAGAAAGTAGGGTTTCAAATTTGGAATTAGGGTTTTGTAAACAATTTGTTAAGATTAACCCTAATTAATCCTATAATTATTTACACTTACTCCATTAAGTTCTCGATTTAGGGTTTCATGCACCGAATTAGGGTTTTGAATTCCCAGAATAGAAATTAGGGTTTCCAGAACCGGTTTTTGGGTTTCTTGTTAATCGTTAGGGTTTTCTAACCGAGCATTGACGTTCTTAATATATAATCAGGGTTTGTTACAGATATTGTTTATCTGGTCAACCCTTGACCCTTAACCACATCATGCACACATATACGCAGAACTTATTCACGTATTTCCTTAATCCTGAATAATTCACTTAAATCCTTCATAGAATTTTGAAATCCTCAAAATTCTATTTTAAAAATATCAAACGCATACACTAATTTTCTATCTAGGTTCAAATTTTGAACCTTAAATCAATTAATAAAAATTTTAAAAATATTCAAAATTCTTGGGTTGTCACATTCCTAACTTCCGAGAGTCACCGGAAGGTCTTGCTAAAGGTTTTAGAAGAAGCCTATCTACCGACATCAGTTGATATGGAAAAATTTCAACATTTGCTTGATCACATTTTCAACAACAATGTGATATCCTTCACTGATGATGACATACCGCCTGAGGGGACCGATTATTGCAAACCATTGCACATTGCGGTCTTGTCCTCTGGATACATGCTAGCTGGAGTCTTGATAGATGGAGGTTCATCTCTAAATATCTGTCCATACGCTACCTTGGTGAAGATGAATATCAATCTCAACTGAATTCGGAGTAGTCATACTATCATCAAAGCTTTTGATGGAGCCCGCCGGAATTCGGTCGGAGTAATTGAGCTACCAATCGAAATTGGTCCTCATACATTATGTGTATCTTTCCATGTACTCAAGATAGATTCGGGATACATGTGGCATCCCCAAATCCGGGTACTTTTTACCTAAGATCTGGTACATCATTTCTATAAATATTGCGGAAGATATAAACATAAATTGTTTATACATTAAACTTTTACAACATAAACCCCAAGGTCTACAACCTTAACTTATTACATACCTTCAATATCTTAAAGGTTTACAATACTATTTTCGTCAGAAAATTAAATATATCTAACTACATCATAATTTAATCTTACAGTTTGCCTTTGCCTCTGTCTTTATTCAAGCATTCATCTTAATCTGAAAATTTTATCATGATATAGCAAGGGTGAGCAACAAATTTGCCTAGCAAGTTTTAAATACAATGAAGATATATCATTATTGAAAAGAATGAATAAGCTTTCAAGTTTTCAACAATATAATAATTGTGAAATAACATGAATCAAGTTTCAATAATTTCATGACTGAATCAATAATGGTTGAATGTCAACAATGACCATAAACAATTTAACTGAACCTTATGGTAATGAAGGTGATCAGCCTTTCATACATGATGAACATATGCAACATGCACTAAGTGCGAATCAATAATTAGTTTAGACATGAATAAGCATCAATAATCATTCACTAACATACTTTGAAATATAACTCGAGTTTGAGTTAAGGAAACTTGCCTGATGCGTTGACTACTGCTACGCAATTTAAGTTAACTTCTTTTGTAAGACATATCATTAATAAGATTGGTCTTTTAATCAACATATCATACTTTGTATCATAATACAATTACTTTATCAATCAATTATCTAACACTAAATCACATAATTAAATATTAGACAAAACCTTACAACATTAGCATTATTATCATACTTTGATAATTCTTCAATCATTGTATCATATACATTATGATTTATCACTCGCTTTTTCATTTCATAAGTTATTCTTTAACATCTAATAAGTTAAATACTAATCCTTCTACCTGGATTCTAAATCCAACAACCCAAACTGCAATCCAACTAACTGGATTCCAAATCTAACAACTAGATTGCAATCCAGCAAGCCTGGATTCACCAATCCATCAATCCAGCAAGCTGGATTCTTAATTCTTCAATTTGGTAAGCTTCTTTTCAATCCAGCACGCTGGACTCATCAGATTTTCCAATCCAGTAAGTTGGATTCCATATCATTTTCACGAAAATACTAAATCAATTTATTATTTTTCTATCCTTTGTCCAAACACGTATACACATATTTCATACACAAAAAGTATTTTTCCAAAATTTTCCAACTTCCTTTGGTATTTTTCAAAAATCACTTTTAGTTAATTCCTTAAGAAATTAGCCCCATCATGCTTCACTCCAGAAATTCCCATCTTTTGACACAATTTTATACTTGTTAACGTGACACTCCAGTTTAAATTTCGTGGCCATCGGAGTTATAGAACTCCGGTTATAGCCGTTTTCGTCAGAAAATCACAGATATTGAAATGGTCATAACATGGTCATTTTAAGTCGAAATGAGCTCATTTTTAGACAAGAGGTACTTTATACCATATATTTTCATTTTTCAAAAGGCCGGAATTTTTCTCACAAATTAAGTGGCCGAAACAGCCCCTGGAAAGTTCTTCCCAGAAGTGAATTGTCGTTTTGCAGTTTTTCGTGCTTTGTTAAACATTTTCCATACGGAAATATACAACTCCTTTTTTAGTTATTCTACTTGGAGATGTTAGATAAATTATCATAGTATCCTCCCAAATGTTTCCAGAATTTTTAAATGTCAGAAAAATGACTAAACTGCCCCTACTCTTTGACTGTTCGAAACAGTCAATTTTTCCTTAAAAGACACAAAACTGTTTTTTTCTAAATCAGTCACTATGGACTGTGTAATCATCATTTTTAAGTCCTACCACTTGATTTTAGTAGTTAACTAACATATCTAGCACCTCTCTTTGACGGATCACAAAAAGAAGGTGTAGATCAAAAATGATGGAAATCCAAAGTACATAGAAATTTTAGGGCTCATAAACTAGAAAAAATCACTTTTCTTTATTTTTGATTTCCAACTAAAACAAAACCCAATATGGGTATAACTAAACATAAAACACTCAATAACAAGTATATTCATGATTTTTAAGTTTAGAAACATAGTTCCAAGATTTGATTTACAATAATCAAAAATTACATAACAAAAGTTATTTATACCTTTAATTTCTTGACATATCTTTTTCTTCCAAACTATGTGATGGATCTTGGATGACATGGAATATCAAAATATTCTCTCCTTCTTCTTTCTTGGAGCTGCCGAAATACTCCTCTCTTCTCTCACACTCTCTCTCTCTAGTTCTTGTTAGAATAATAAAAGAGATGAAAGAGAAATGAAAATAAGATAGATTAGATATAGATATATTAAGACTATCTCATTCCTCCTCCTTTCTTTTTCTACACCATCCGGCCATGTGCCCCTCAATTGCTCCTACTAGTTCTCTTTCTTTATCTCATTAAACCACCAAAGATTTACTTAGAAGAAATGCCAAAGTGTTGGCAAAATGGGGAAATGACACATAGGAGGAGTTGGTAGGAGTGGGTGAACCACTAAAGTAAATAAACCACATATTTCCTCCTCCTTTTTCCTCTTCTCTATAACCGGCCAAGTGGCCTTATATCTTCCAAGTCTTGCTATGATTTTATTGCTTTATTTAGCATACTTAATGTCTAAAATGCCCTCTCCCATTAGGGCTAAAAATTGGGCCATCTTATTTGATCTCTTAGGCTTTTAAAATTTAATTTCTTTGGCCATGAAATTTACATAGTCCAATACTCTTTATCTAATTCCACCCTAAATATTTAATTAGGGTATCCATTCCAACATTTAGAATTTAAGTCATTACTCTAGTACACTAAATTTTATAACCAAATTAAACTTACTTTAATTAAGTTATAAAATTAATAAACTTAAGATAATAAAGATATATCTCTTGACTTAATATCATATTTAATATTATTATTCTCCCACATGTTCCTTAACAATTGGGCTCACTTGGGCTTAACATTTAATTCATTTGGCTATCCGAATAAAATATTTGGACTTCCTAACTAAAATGTTTGGGCCATAATATTAATATGATCCATTACATTAAATTCTAACTTACCCTACTCATTTCATTAGGGTTTCCATGTACTCAATTTAAATACAAATTCTTACTCAAGTACATTTAATTTCTTAACCCAATTAGACTTACCTTAATTAGGTTATAAAATTAATTAATTGAGAGATATATAAAATAAATCTCTTAGAACTAGTATATATTATACATACTAGTATTCACTCATCTCATAACCCTTAAGTTATTCAATCCTTCATTCCTAATATATATTTAGGATTACACTAGTTTCTTTTATTTGTTTATATAATAAACAAATATAACCATCACATAATATTCATATTCACTTACTCACATAATCATTAAATAAATTATAACATGCTCCACACTTCTCTTAGATTAGGTCACTAGTATATATTTAAATACTAGAACCACTAAATAAAAATAACCCTTTAGGTCATTTAATTCTCATACTTAATTAAATAACTTATTTAAGTTATACAATTTATATTGTATTCTTAAATTTCATTTCCTCCTCCTCTCCATAAATTGTTTTCAAACAAATTATTTATATATTAAATATATAATTTAATATATTCAATCATTTATTCAAATTTGAATTTAATTTACTAACTGCTTTGATACCAATATACATATTTGCATATTCGATCTCCTCTCATATTTTTACTTTACATTCTTTGGTATAATATTAAATATTATACCATTATCCATATAACATAATAGCATATATCAAATTATTTTCTTTACTTTCTATAAATTGTCTTCACAATTTATTTAACTGAAGTAATTATATTAATATATTCACCACATACAAATATTCTTAGGAACTTATACACTAACATAAACTTCATTATCAGACTATCACTTATAGTCTATCAAATCATTCAAGTTCTTCTCCAAAAATTTTGAAATCCTTAAAATTTCTTTACAAAAACGTCAAATCCATACACTTATTTTATGCCTAGGTTTATTATTTAACCTTTATTCAATCTTTTAAGATTTTATAAAATTGTCCAAATTTTCGGGTTGTCACAATACAACCTGCTCTTGGGACGACCTTGGATTCATATGGCAGGGGCAGTCCCCTCCACTCTTCATCAACAGTTGAAATATATTATCAACAATAGCCTGGTCACGGTCAACGCTGAATCAGAGTGTCCTTAACACGGGGACATGACATTCATCAATGCCAATGCAGATGTTGAACCGGTCAGTTTTCATGCCTTGGAAATAAGCAAAACCCAATACCATGCTATTGGAATGCCATTACCCGAACCCAAGATTTCTATCGAGGTAATGTCGGCTACACAAGAAATGATGTCATTGGGTCATCAGCCGGGACAAGGGCTAAGTAAAAATTGCCAGGGTATCAAGTACCCAATTCGATTAACCAAACAGACTGGAATAGCTAGGCTAGGCTATTCTGCAAGTTCTAGTCACAGGAATCTTCATAAGCATCAGCAGATTCCTTCAGCTTCAACCATGCGGCGTTTATCTTCGCCTTCAAACTCTGAGTCCGTACAACCTCCTATAAAGGTGATACCCAATGTAATGGCTATGTTATTTCCCAAGCCAGTACCGGTAAAGGAGAAAGAAGTCTTTGTTCCAAATCCCGCAGTGGAAGAGGAGGAACGAAGAATCAAGCAAAACATCATCCGAATGATGTCAGGCTTACGCATCATTGTTCATGATGAACAGACCAACAGATACACCCTAGACGATGATTGCTCAGACATAATGGCCATCATTCGGGACAGGGAGGATGATGACAATCCCTCCATCGCTACGGTCCACCTGGACTTTACCCTTGCCAATTGGAACAGCATTCCTTGTATTGGTCGACAAGGGTAAAACGGGCAGAACTCTTTCTGCCATGTAGATATAATAACTGCTTACTTTTCTGTACAGTATTAGCAGTTTATTTTGTCAGTATATGCTAACACTGTGTATGATCAACACATTTCATATATACTAAGTGAAAGCATATTTTGTTTCAGGACTCTGAATTTAGATGTGCATGTACTTGCTGATATGGTGCATCTTCTCCACAAGGATTGTACCTTTGATGTAGAGATTAATTTAGCCTTGATGGATATACAGGATGACATTAAGGTGACTCCAAAAATTTAAGAATGGGTCAAAGACAAACCTAAAACCTACCTTAATCAAACCACTTCTTTCAATCTCGGAACCTTAGAAAGCCCTAAGTTAATCCAGATTGCTTCAGACCTTACCCCAAACCAAAGGAATGACATGGTTATGCTACTAACCCAATTCCAGGATGTGTTTGTATGGTCTCATAAAGACATGGTGGGTTTGTCCACTGACATTGTCCTTCATCGCCTTCCCATTAAAGAGGGATTTAAGTCAGTCAAGCAAAAGCTCAGGAGATTGAAACCTGAGTGGAGTTTAAAGGTGAAAGAAGAAATTGTGAAACAATTTCAATCTGGCATCATCATGGTGTCTACATATCCTGAGTGGATATAAAACATTGTTCCCGTGCCTAAACCCGGAGGGAAGGTACGAGTTTGCATGGATTACGGGACTTGAACAAAGCATGCTTAAAAGATAGCTTTCCCGTGCCATTTATCCACATTCTTATTGACAATACTGCGCAATACGACATGTACTCCTTTGCTGATTGCTTTGCGGGGTATCATCAGATCATGGTTGTTGGGGAAAATCATGAGAAAACTGCTTTCATCATGCCTTGGGGAACCTTTTGTTATAGAAGTTTGTCATTCGGCCTCATCAATGCCGGAGCCACCTATCAACAAGCTATGATGGCTCTTTTCCACGACTTAATGCACAATGAGATCGAGATCAACGTGGATGACATCATTGTCAAGTCCCGGAAGGAGGATGACCATCTAGACCATCTCATAAAGTTGTTCAACAGGTTGCGTAAGTACAACTTGAAGTTGAATCCAACCAAATGCGCCTTTGGCGTTAATTCAGGCAACTTGCTAGGATTTCTAGTCAGCCACAAGGGAATTGAGCTGGATCCTGCCAAAATCCAAGCCATCACGGAAATGCCCATTCCTTAGACAGAAAAGGAAATACGGGGATTATTGGTAAGAATCAACTTCATTAGCAGGTTTATCTCTAAACTCATAGCAACTTGTGAGCCAATCTTCAAGTTATTAAGGAAGAACTCCTCCATAAAATGGAATGATGAGTGTCAAAATGTCTTCCTCACAATCAAGAACTCCTCCCGTTTTGGTACCACCTAGGGATGATGTTCCCCTATTTATGTACCTGTCCATAATTGACAACGCCATGGGCAGCATGCTGGGACAGAAAGACAATAGAGGCCAAGAACGAGCTATCTATTACCTCAGCAAAAGGTTCAGCAGCAGTGGACACAAGTACACTCTGATCGAAAAGACGTGTTGTGCTTTAGCATGGGCTTCCATGAGGTTAAAACATTACTTTCATGGTCACACAACCCATCTCATATCCCGTGTGGATCCTCTCAAATACGTGTTCAATAAACCCATGTTAAATTGTCGGCTGTCAAGATGGCAGTTGATCCTACAACAATTTGACATCGTATATGTGACTCAAAAGTCCATCAAAGGTCAAGGAATTGCGGATCCACTGGTCACCGCACCTTCAGGGGATTTCAAACCCTTGGAGACATACTTCCCCGATGAAGGAGTAATGACAGTTCAGCAACACCATCAGTCTGATACACGCCAATCATGGAAGATATATTTTGATGGAGCTGTTAATCTGGAAGGTTCTGGAGCTGGAGCAGTTCTAGTATCTGATACGGGGAAGCAGTATCCCATCGCCGTCAAATTATAGTTTCTCAGCACCAATAATATGGCTGAGTATGAAGGCTGTCTCATGGGGCTAAAACTTGCCCGTTTAATGGTCATCAGGCGGTTAAATGTCTTTGGAGATTCAGAGTTGGTAATTAGACAATCCACCGGAATCTACTAAACTAAGGAACTACATTTATTGCCCTACCATCGGCAAGTTTTGAAGATGGCTTTGGAGTTCGAAGAAATCTCCTTTCTACACGTTCCTCATAATAGGAATGACTTTACGGACGCATTAGCAACTTTGGCCTCCTTGATTCGCATATCAGATAAGGAACACTTGCCAAACGTCACAATTTCCCTGCACAAGGCCCCAGCCTATGGGAATTATTTTGGAGAGGTATCAGATGAGTTACCTCCCATCCAACATCCTTGGTATCTTCATATCAAGGAATATCTACGAGATGGATCTACACCCGCGGAAGCGAGTTCGACTAAGAAAAGGCGGATCCATCGACTTGCTATAAAATTCTACCTGAGTGGAGATGCACTCAACAAAAGATATGCAGGACTAGGTCTCCTCAGATTTTTACACAAAGATCAAGCCCAAAGGCTTATGGATGAAATCCATGGCGGAGTCTGTGGCACCCACATGAGTGGCCCTCTCCTTGTCAAGAAGGTCCTCAGGATGAGACATTATTGGCTATCTCTCAAAGCTGATTGCAATGACCACGTCAGAAGATGCTATCAGTGCCAGATTCATGGGAATGTTATACATGCCCCTCCACGGGAACTCCATAATATGAGTTCACCTTGGCCCTTCTCAATGTGGGGAATGGACGTTATTAGTCCTATTGAGCCTAAAGCCAGTAATGGACATCGATTTATCTTCACCATGATCGACTACTTCACCAAGTGGGTAGAGGCAGCCTCCTTCCCCAGGGTTGCTAAAGAAGTCATCATTGCTTTCATCAGAAACAATGTCATTTGTCGATATGGACAATCAGAGGTGATTATGTCAGGCAATGCTAAGAACTTCAACAACAAAATGATGGAGGAATTATGCAGTAAATTCCACATTAAACATCTTAACTTTGTCATCTATCGTCCGAAGATGAACGGTGTTGTTGAAGCGGCTAACAAAAACATCAAGAAGATTATGCAAAAGATGTCCGCCAACCACAAAGAATGGCCTGACCTTTTGCCTCTCACAATTTTAGCCTACAGAACCTCAATGCGCACTTCCACTAGGGCAACCCCTTGCGCTTTAACCTATGGGATGGAAGCAGTGCTCTCCATAGAAGTTGAAATTGAATCCCTCAGAGTGCTGATAGACGCTCACCTGGATAAGACCAATGGGTACAAGACAAGTATCACTAATTGTCTCTGATAGACGAGAGGCGAACTGCGGCTATCTTCCATGGTCAGTTATATCAGTAAAGGATCGTCAGATCCTACAACAAAAAAGTCTGACTACGGCAGTGTAAACAACATGACTTGGTTTTGAAAAATATACTTGACAACCAATATCAATCTAAGGGAAAATTCGCTCCTAACTGGGAAGGCCCGTTTATTGTCAAGGAAGTATTGACAGGAGGCGCTCTCAGATTGCAAGAAATGGACGGCGCTGAATTTCCACAACTCATCAACTCGGACACCGTGAAATGGTACTATGTCTAAAGTAACTTAAAAAACACCCTGGTGTGGAACCATCGGGTCACCAGTCATTCTGGTTTTTTTAACCCTTTACCACATACACCTTTTCTACACTTTTCCCCTCAGGGAAACATACTTTTCAAAGCAAGCAGCCTGGCTCTCTCTTTTGCGTTCCTACGACTTAGGTCATCCCACCGCGGATTGAACCTCTTGCGTTCGCAGTTTGGCTACCCATACATGGGATCAAACTTCTCCTACCTGCAGTTTATCCTCGATCTAGGATTAAACTTTCTCTTCCCCGCACTATGACCTGCACATAGGATTACGCTTTTCATCTCGCCCTGAGGGGCGAACTACGTCGACCTGATCTCGTCCTCAATAGGAGTACGTAGGCAACCATTTCATATGGCCCGATCACAATAAAACAAAAACAACAAAAACATTTCTACCCTTACAAAAATAAAAACAACAAAAACATTCCTACACCATTTCTACCATATACAGCGTTGAACCTCTTACACCAGGTTCGAACTACGCAGACCTGATCTCCTCTTTAAAAGGAGTACGTAGGCAACCATTCATGGTGCGGTCTCACCCCCTACCAAAACACAAACCCTTGTCAGTTGGTACTGGGATCACCTTTCAATTCACTACCTTTCATTCTATTTCAGACCAAAGGAATGGAATTACTTGAACTCTGCCCAAATAGGAGAATCGGCGACCATCTAAGCTGCGATCATACCTTAAAGAGCAACACCAATCCATAAGAGATGGAATTAACTAGGCTTCTCCTAAATAGAAGTACTGGTGACCATCTGTGGTGCGGTCAATCTCAGAGAGGAAAGCCACATCCCCTCCACATTTCAATTCAGAAATCAGTCCCAAGACACCAAAGATAGTAGGGATACATGCAGAGCAATGATTCATTCTGAATTATCCAGAGACAACTCAATGTCCATCCACACAGGAAGAATTTAGAATTCATCAAGATCACAAGCCCTGAGGCAGCAGGTAAAATATCAAGCAAGTATTCAGGCATATCTAAAAGGGAAGTGATCAAGGATATATTTCCCTACCATATAAATAATGTTGTTTGATATACACAATGTAAACTATACATGACAAAATGGCTAAGATAGTCTGTGCAGAAAAATACAAATCCATCTACAAGTCAGCGTGTATGCGAGCTAACAAGCCCAACATATCATCCCTCTCAGAAGAAGGAGTCGAAGTTGTGGTCTCCTATATGAAGACAGCCACACGACCCAATAGATCTCTAGCCATCTGCATGGTGACCATATGATCATCAATATATGCTCTCATCTCTGCAATCATGCCAGTGGTAATGGACATCACTGTAGTACTATCTGAGACGGCTACATCCTGGGTAGATATGACACTATCCCGCTCAACTATCACTGCGTCTCAGGCTGATCTAGCCTCATCCCGCTCAACAAAAGTGACATCTCTGCGAGCTAATTCCTCATCTCTCTCTAATAGAGTTACGTCTCTCCCATCAAGGGCAGTCAACATCATAAATCGAGCATGATCTCTCTCAAAGGTCATCAGATGAAGACTCTGCTCTAAGTACTGTGCTGAATGCTGAATCACAACAGTACTTGTACTGGGATAATCCAGGAGAAATGCTGGCAACCCAGTAGCGGGCTCCTCCTTGATGTAGGAATCGATGTCCTCCATGGGCTCTACATCATCTGACTCGTTATCCGGTACTATATATACTGATGCAGCCGATAAAATCTCTGTCTCCATCCATGCGAAATTCTCTGCAGAACAACCCGGATGGCTCACAGAAAAAGTAGCTATCTCCCGTTGATCCCAACAAGCATACACACGGGATCGGTCCTCTGCTGGAAGATATCGAGAAGCTGAACGCTAACCTATCGCCCCCTCGAAAGGATGAAAGTCCTGCAACTGGTCAAACTGTGACATCACGGCCAGTGGGTGATAAGTAGTCACGCCCCTCAAACCAGCCAGAGGGAGGTAGTCCATGCCTGGAGCATGAGTAATGAAGCTGTATGGTGAGCTAAGCCCCAAACACGATAATATGCTGAATGGATCTCTGATATCTGCCAAAAATGCGGACCGAGACAGAGCATCTGTACACTCAAATGGCTGAAAGGAGTATGATATGGCTACATCATGGGTGAACTAATACCCATGTCGTCTAAGAGTGTCAATCGGTCTCAAGTATGAAATAAACCACACGTATAGCATGACCGAGATACCCGTGAACACTCCTGTCGGATAAGTGCAGCAATAGGATGTTGACTGCAGGGTCTCTACTACAATCATCGGTATAATGGTACGACCCTCCTTAAGAGCTCTCACGGCCATGATGACACCAATTTCTATCTCATCCATGTATCGTGGCATATAGACATATGACAGTACGCATAACAACAGTACGTCAACCCTGGCCAAACGCCAATGATCCTCCGGTGCGGTGAAATCCCCGGAATGTCTTGAATAGCTATCCTCATAGCCAAATTTGTCATTCAAAAAATGCTGGGATATCACGTGGCTAGATGTCATCTCATCATATACCACTTTGCGTCGCAATACAGTGAGATTCATGAACCGTCTACTCATATCTCCCAAAGCGATATGCACGTAAGGTCTGTCTAAAGGAAGCATCGTCAATCGTGCATACTCCACCAGAGTAGGAGTCAATTTATGGGTCCCGAATCGAAAGACCTACCTATCCAGAACCCAATGCTCTAGCATCCCGTCCACAAACCATGCAGGAACCTGAAACATCAATAAGGTCATGGTATGCTGTAGCAAATGATCTACAGTCACCCTGTCTGGTGGTGACATGCTATAATACCACGATCGCATACCCAATACCACCAATGACGGTGGGGTATGATCTATACGGCTAACTATCAAAGAAGACATCTGTGCAGGTCGTGTCATAAGACCATCCAGGGGTCAATGGCAAATATCTCTGGACATACATACATATGCATAACATGATACATGCATAGCAGATAATAGATGTCAATATGATATAAGGAATGGAAAAATAGTGCATACATTCCTAAGTATATCATCATCTAATACATCATCTCTGTACAACTACAAATACAGGGAAATGGGAAATAGATGCCCTACTACTAACAGAGACCTATCAAAAGATATAGCGAGAATGGGGCACAACCACCCAATATCTAACAGAGGCCTATCAAAAGATATAACGAGAATACACATCAGAAGAAGACAATGGTGTCGATGTCCACATTATCAATCCTATCCACCTGATGTAACTCCTCCTGAGTCACTTGATATCTATCAATATGGATGTCTGGCCAATATAAAGGAGGATCTGCACCGGAAAAACTGAATGGGTCATCCGAGGGGCCAGCGCCTGAGCTGGAAAAATCAAATGAGGCCACCTCTGCTGGATCTCTACCCAAATACCGGATAAATATTTGTGCCTGGTCCAACTGTCGGGTCAAACTATCAATCTGTGTCATATGAGTCGGATCTTTGACACAAGCTATCCAATCCGTCATCATCACGGATCCTGGAACCATATCCCCCATAAACTGTGTGGTGAGGGACTGGGCTCCAATAGTACGAGGGAACCACCAACGCTGGAACGTCTCCTGAGTACATGGACCCTCTAACAATGCAAAACTGTCAACCCCCAACAATGAGATATCAGTGATGGGTGACTGTGATACAGGCCAATGACGCCTGGCAGGAGGCAAGATCAGCATACAGATATCCCATGTGGTGTTCCTAATAGCACACTCTCCTAAATAGAGCTCCCAGCCTCCATCTGTGAAGAGAGAAACTCTCCTTGTGGAAATCACGTACTCGACTCCAGTCGGGTATCCATCCTCAAAGCCGATGGTCAAGTGTTCCCCTGAATAGGGAATCTATGTAATGGTATCATCTGTCAGCAACTCCAGCTACATACGGTAGTGAGTGAAACCCTCAGCTACAGGGACCTCCGGCAAAATGGAATGATGTCATCGTCGTCCTCATAGATAGGTATCTAAACCTAACACACTCACAGGAAGCAAGCATAGGAGCCTCTCATAGGCCCAAAACTGCCAACGCAATGGCAAAGCATCTGCTATCAGTAAACACTCATAACCTATAAATGGGAAATGTCAAGAGAAATACTCACCATTAGAAATGGGTAAAAGCCTAGCCAAGCCTTGGTCAAACCCTGTGAGCGCATACGCATGCCCCAGAGGAAATAGGCAAATGTGTAGGAGCCCCAATCATACTCTCCAATACGGTCCACATCACGCATGGCGCTGATAAAAGTGAAAGAAACCGTAGAAGAGTTATCTACTATGAAACAGCCTCTAATGATCATCAGGAACAATCGCCTCAGAATGCGATCCCTGGTTCTGGCATCATCAGGTATGGGTTCACTCAAAAGCCCGCTCATAGCATCTACGCTCAAAGGACCTGAATGGACAGTACTGCCTTTGAGCGCCTCCACCGGAACTCCTAACAAGGATCTGACGGTAGTAGGGGTAATATTCACTATACAAGGCACTGGCTCCCCTCCAAACTCCATACTAGGGATAAATCACCAATCCATCGACGTCATCATCACCTCGCAATCCAACAGATGGAGTGACTGAGTCTGATGAAATCATCGCTCAAATAATGCCCTGAGGTAACCCAGGGATAACGACGGGGAAGGAGGGAGAAAAATGCCCCGAATCCCCAATCATGCACTACAGCTCTGTAATCGGGATGAATAGCCTGATACATGGAGTGTATACAAAACCAATTCCCTCGAGGCTGTGTGAAGCCGGGAACCTGCATGAAATGCAGATCAACATCAGAACCCTTTAATCCTCATCAATAGGAAAGAAGGAAGATCAAAGTCTAACGCCATACCTCATTAGCATGCAAGTACATCGATGGATGTCTGCTCAAATCACCAAGAAGCTCTGGGTTCGCCACCTAAATACAATATAGCTCCCTACGGGGAACATGTGCAGCAGGAGCGGGATCCTCAATCATAATATATGCACCCACGTCCTCAATGTCTGGTACGTCTGCCCGAACTGGACAAATCACGGCCTCCACCAATCGACGAGGCTATCTGACATAACGGGGTCGGGGAACTTCAGAAGCCCTCCTCTGTATACCAGAAGTGGTCCTATGAGAACTGCTCGACAGATCCAGATCCATAATATCTGGACAACAAGTCTCCAAATCACCTCAGAAAGGGTGTGGTATTTCCTTACCTAGAGCTTTCTAAAATGAATTTTATGACTATATGAATACATGCATTTACTTTAACATATAATAGAGTTAAAATACATGACTACCCAATGCCTATATTTTGAAAATTTTTATCATAGTCCCCTTTGAAAATAGGACAATTCACATGCACATAGGCATGTCTAGGTGGCCATTCAGTAGCACACCTGCCCCAAAGTCATATACAAAATATATGCATTAAAAATTAAAATCATACATGCATAAGGTTAACCTCAATATCAGGAGTACTTTGCCTTTCTACCTTTTGCTCATTGGACCTCAAATAGGACAAAAAATAGTAGAAAAAGGTGCCAATTTGATTGTCTCAAAAGTCAAAAAAATTCACATCATTATGTTCAGCATGGTTTAATACTAACATTTTTACTGTGTTGAATATTTTTTAGCAAATCATTTGTGCATACATAATCACTACTATGTGTTTAGATGCATTTCATCCGATAACTCAAAATCCAATGGATAAAAATTGGAAAAAAAATACATGCATACGTTACCAGGATACTATAGAACACTTGTACGGTGACAGAATTTGTAGAAAATAGCCCGAATTCAGCAGATCTGAAGGAGACTCATGGATTTCTCTTCTCGCGACAAGTTGAAAATGACTTGTGAGACCAACCTGCTGGATTTTATCATCCACGACTGCAGCAGGTGCACCTGCGGCCGTAGCAGGTGCACCTGTGGCACCCCTATGTGGGCCCCACCACTATGGCTCAGTCCAGTTCGAGTTACAAAGGAGTTCTTGCGGACTAGAAAGGTCAAATCGGGAATAAAATCGCCACGTGATTGAGCAAAACAACATGCAATCCTGGTCTTCTTAGATGAAACTTTGAGTTTGTACATCACTCATTGGTAGTCACCCGAACACGAGGTATACCCTGCCAATGATCCCATTTGTTATAAATCACATCCGGCAATACCTTGTACACGTCCAATGCTTCCAACTCTGGGTCATCACCTTAAAGATCAACGTGATCCCAGACGGGGGTTACAACGTGGATCCCCGGTGGAGGTTACAACGCATGCTCATCCATTGCAACATAAATTAGCAAAGGTCAAGCAGCCTTGACATCATGATAACCGTTGGAAGCAAACCCAACACAGCATCGAAAGCTGTTCGATGACCATCCGCTGCTACACACATCAGCGATGATCTCAACTTGAATCCCCGACGGGGGTTACAACGTGAGTCCCCGATGGGGGTTACAACGTGAGGCCCTAGAAGGGGATTACAACATACATTCAAGCCGTTGATACACATATCAACTAAGTTCAAGCAGCCTTGACGTTATCTCAGCCGATAGCGATTAAACCTATCAGAGCTTTAGCGTTATTCGAGGATTTCATGCTCGATTACTCATTTTCCCCAGCGGATCCCCGGCAAGGGTCACAACGCAATGTTCCATTGATTCACACGTCAGCGAAAGTCAAGCAACCTTGACAATCTACCCATAGAATGCTCCGTTGATTCACACGTTAGCGAAGGTCAAGCAGCCTTGACAGTATATCCCACATGATTTTTTAGCCGTTGATTCACTTGTCAGTGAAGTACACTTCAGCGAAGGTCAGGCATCCCAGACAGCATTTGTTGTTAGCAGTAAATCCAACAGAATCTTGACATATCTTGGCGATACTAACCAGAAAAGGTCAACGTTATCAAAGAGGATTGATGATGGAATATGTTATACACGACCTCAAATAGATCAAGCTTTATCCCCACAGATCTCTTACACATAAGAGGTACATCTGCAGGATCAAGTCATTATCAAGGACCCAGAAATTTAATGATAACCCCAACATCAACATCCTAACAGATTCAGTTTACACATCAAATTTGGTCATCATTGCCAATCCCCAGATGAAGCAAAAGGGAGCCAGCAATCATCCCCAACATGTTAGGCTACAACCCCGTACACATATATTATACATTTGCATCATGTTGCTACATACAGTACCATGTTTGTCTTGTGGCATTTCAAGTGTCTTGGATTCTTTATCATATCCATGCATGAGTATGATAAAGAGGGGCATCTGTAGACACTCGAAATTTTTTGTACTACTATCACTAACATTGCAGGAGGACATATTCCTCTTTTAAGAAGGAACCCTAAAAGAAAACCCATATCCATACCGGATACTACCGGAAGTTAGGCATCAACCCTAGAACACACACTGGGAGTAACCATTCCAACCTCAGAGATAACCCCGAGGCGTGCAAATCCAATACCGGAACACACACCGGAGAAGACCGATTAATCTTGGAGATAACTCTGAGGTATCCAGTCTCAGTCCCAACCATGGGAATATCCACCAACCTTGGTGATAACCCCAAGGAATGCAGTTTCGGCGATAACCTCAGAAATTCTTATCTCAAATGCGATCAGCTTTAATCTCGGTGCTCACAACGAGATACACTGTTCCAACCCGGCGATAACACCAGGAGGACAGGCACACCTCAAAGATGACAATGAGGACCTTCAACAAATGTAGCAGTCCAATCTCAGCGAAGCTCTTAGCAACGTCTGTTTTATCAGCCCAATCCGGCGATAACACCGGTAAGGGGCAACATCGTCATCTTGCCAACATGATGCCACACCACGTCGTCTCAACATCTCTACACCATGATGTCCCAAAAGACTAACCAATCCCGAGTGACTATTGTGTGGGGTAACGGATATAATTTGAAGCTTGAAGACCGGAGGGCATCGTCCCATCTTCAATGACTTCATACAAATTCTAATCTCATGCCATTGTACAACTCTCGACATTGGCGGTCTAAAATAGGTCCTGTATACCTCAAAAGAATGCCCGAATTGCACTTCTTAAAGTTCGAGTAGACATTACAGTGCCCGAGTGCATGTACTACGAGACGACCCAACCCGAGAAACCACGGCCCACCCGGGTTGCCTCTGGTACACCTACGGCTTTGCCACAGGTACACCTGTGGCTCCCTCGTCTATAAATAGAGGGCTTGGGGTGCCCATTTTGCAAGAGAAAACGACGAGGAAGCCCTGCCCAAATTATTCTGCATTTACCCCATACAGTGTACTTTCTCATTTTAAACACTTGTGAGCTCACATATAGCCTCTTTTGTACCTATAAAAGCTAGTGTTTAACCACTCTAAAGATATAGAAATCTTCTTTGGCAGTCAACTGTAAGCCTTCTCACACACTTTAGAGTCTTTCTCTTCATCTCTGCACACACCCTTCTTCACGTTAAGAGTCGTGTTGCGCGCATCTTCCCGAACTTTGGTCTGTGGTTTTGTTTCAGCTTGTATATATATTTATATATATATATATATTGACTAACATTATCGAGTTATACCTCGATTGAGCCTAGAATTCGGTCTGGTGCTATTATTTGATTTTCTATATATATATATTTGTATATATGAACTGTGTGTCAAACTTTGTTCGATGAGCCTAGACTTCGGTCTGGTGCGTTTACTGTTTTAATATATATATATATATACTTATATATATTAACTGTGTGTCGGATTTTGTTCGATGAACCTGGATTTTATATCCGGTGTGTTTACTCGCTTTTATATATATATATATATATATATATATATATACTTGTATATATGAACTGTTGTCGAACTCTGTTCAATGAGCCTGGACTTTACATCTGGTGCGTTTATCGCTTTTATATATATATATATATATATATATATATATATATATATATATATATATATATATATATATATATATATATATATTCGTCCCACCTGGAGTTTACTTCGTGGTGGTTGATCGCTTTTACCACTTTCTTTATGTTTCGTCCTGCCTGGAGTTTACTTCGTGGCAGTTGATCGCTTTGTACAGCTTTCTTTACATTTTGTCCCGCCTGGAGTTTACTTCGTGGCAGTTGATCGCTTTGTACAGCTTTCTTTACATTTTGTCCCGCCTGGAGTTCCCTCCGTGGCGGTTGATAGCTTTACAGCTTTATTTACGTTTTGTCCCGCCTGGAGTTTCCTCCGTGGCGGTTGATAGCTTTACAGCTTTATTTACATTTCTGATCCCCCATGGTGGTGCTTCGTGGTTTGTGATCATGTTTGTATATATATATTTACAACTTTTATATATATACCTGCTTACTGCTTTCATAAAAATTGTGGTATCTTGTGCGCCTAGGAATCATGTGATCACAGATTCAGCCTATTGGATCTAGATTCGGTTCCCGTGATGGACATTTTCAGATGTAAGCAGGTTGTAAATTATTCTGCAGTGTCTGAATTTCCTGAGATGGTTTCCATACCCACGAGGAAGTCGGCATTATTTTGTACATTATTTTTATACGAATGCCTCGCATCTGTAAAATAAAATCAATCAAGCCGAACACTTAATAAAATGGGAGTGTAAAAGGTCTCAATTACTATTGAGCATCAGGGTTTTCGAAAAACCTTTTCATAAAACATCATTTCTATATCTTGCTAAAACTAAATTTTTACATAAATTCAAACAATGTGTATATAGGTGCGAACGAGGCCTCACACTACTTCCAACTAACAGCACATTGACCCACACACACACACACACATTCAGATAATAGTTTCTTGAAAAGAGGTGGTCACTGTGGTAACACGAATGTTGGGGGGTGCCTAACACCTTCCCTCTGCATAACCAAGTCCTTGGACCCTAATGAATCTCAGTTTCACCGACCCGTTTAGCAGTGTCACATCACTGGGTCAATGTGCAAACATTTTTTCGGTTGTGTTCGTACAACCACTAAAAAACCAACTGGCAACTCTTAAATAGTCCCATCATCGACATTATACATGTCGGACCTTTTTCACTTGTTTTTTAAAACAAATCTCACCTAAAATGAGAACACTGAAGAACAAGTAACGAAAAGGGACATCTAAAAATCCCGACGTCGACAATAACTTAACAAGAAAATAAGTTGTTGTAATATATTGGTTGAGATGTCTAGTTGATGGATTGAAATCATTTAGAATGATGAACAAATCATTAGTAATTAAGTTTTGTCGGAATTCACACGATTAGACGATAATCGTCGAATTCATGAAATTCTCGGCATGGAAGTTGGATTTTGTGTTTGAACTCAAAAATGTTAGTTGTTGATGGAGACAAGTCTTATTTGGAATTATAAAGTTGCGAACTCAAAAATGAATGTATTCCGACTTAGAACGAAGAAACGAGTGTTGAACGTTAACAAACGTTTATCAATTTTGTTAAAAATGGACTAATAGGTGAATTTTTAGTTAACGAAATCAAATAGATAATATTCTTGCATGAACAAATAGAGTATGTAATTTGTGAACCATAGGCTCTTGAACGAGCCAATTCAGACTTATAACAAAGAAGTTACGAGCCCGAGAGTTTCGCAAAGTTGAAAAACTCTAAGTTTTCTAGTGCATAGAGCTGGCGCCAGCCCAAGGCCAAATAGGTGTCATCGCAGCACCGAGCTTGGCAGGGAAAAGCTATGACCTACTGGAGTTTGGCGCCGCAACGCGGCCGTAACGAAGGGGACTCGCGCCGCAGCGCCGAGTCCGAGTCTTCTAGCCCTAGTGTATGGCGCTGCAGCGCGGCACAGAGAAGGAATGTTGGCGTCGCAGCGCCAGCCTTAGGGTTTAGACAGTAAAGAATGGTTACAAGTAGAGAATGAATGATAATTGATCAATAATGAACTAAGAAACTTAATATAACATTGTTAATACAGGGTTAAACCTCAAGTATGATCAGTTAGGGTTAAGATAAGTCAATTGTATGTGAATGTAAAAATGACGTAATGAAAAGCCGGGATCAATAATAATAAATCTAATGCGTAATTAGATTGAGAAGAAGGGTAAGATTCTTTAGGAACAATGTATATTATTCATGACCTAATGTGTTATGTGATGTTACCATCTACTGTAGAGACCTTAAAGACTTAAAGTGCACGTGTTATAACTATAGCAGACGCTAAAGGCAAGTATTCTAACCCTTATTTCAGTTCATTCTGGACAAGCTTTGTGATTCATGTATTCTTACGCATGAACTAATGTCTGATGGAGTCAAAACCAATTCTTTCGGCTAGATTTATGATATGTTATAATCTATTAAAGTATTGTCAATGTTTTACCAAACTATGTTGGTGTGGTTTTCAAATGAAGATTGAGTATGCTAAATTGTTTTGTCGTCAAACGACAGGCACGTGAGATTGCCACAACTTAAACGTATACACGTTTAATGAATGTAGTGTTGATCAACATAGATTACTATAGGCTAATCACCTAGACGAGCTCATAAGCTATGCCGGACTTACTGTGATAACCCGAGATTTTGAATAATCCGAAATCTATGAATAATTTTTAATTTAATATTAATATTGATTATCAATTTTATGACGAGTATCTGTGATACGAGTCTCGAGAAGTAGTGAATTTGTGTATTGACTGAGAAAATAAGAGTAGAGTTATGCTTAACAGATTTTGAAACCCTAACCCTAGTTGTGGATAGGAATCCGATATAAAATATAATTAAAATAATTGTATTGATAAGTACGTGCTTGTACTGTATAGAATTATTGATCAATAATTGATCGGGTAAAGTACAATATTAGTAAACCCTAATAAGGGATTAGAAACCCTAATCTCAAGATTAGAAACCCTAACGTGTAGTTAGGAACCCAAATCGAAAGCCGAGAAATCCTAATTTTAAATTCGGGAATCCTAAACCCTAATTAGGAAACCCTAATCCTAATTAGCAAGCCTAATGTGATTAGTTAACTTAAATGTGATTAGTAACCTTTAATATAATTAGCAAACACTAATTATATTTTAGAAATTTTAATTTTCTATTTTAAAACCCTAATTTAGTAAATCCTAGAAGCTAAGGTTATAAAACCTAAGGGTTAGAACCTTAGGGTTAAACCCTAAGGGTTTGGACAATGTCTAGATTGCCATTAAATTTGGAATGCAAAAGTCTAAAATGCCCTTTTTAGATTTTTATTAAGGTAACTTGTAAATATTACCATATTTGGAGTTGGTGACCAACTACTTTGACCATGTGCTCTTAAAATCTCAGCAATCTTGATCCTTAAGTGCCACATTGCATTATATAGATACCTTGTATCTAGTATAAGAGATTTAGGAGAGAGAAAGTTCATTAACTTAGCCTATTTGTTATCCAACTCTTAACCAACTCTTTCTCTCTCATTAGCCATGAAATATCCAAGGATACCAGTCACTTACCAAGCCTTTAGATCATTAAGATTAATGGAGAAGAGCTAGAATCAAAGATTGGACAATAGAAGGTAAAACCCTAACTCATAGTTTGATCTTGTATGCTAAAAAAATTTGTGTTTGTATGTTTATATTAGTGTTAGAAGATGTTTTATGATGATCTATGATGATACATCATAGATCTATAGCATCAAGAGGCCTTAAATAGAAGTTTTTCAAAAACTGTCCAAGAACACAAAAAGTGGTCTGACAAGTATATGTCAGGCGCTCTAAATCTTTCTGTGATTATGATTTTTGTTGTTTTATGTTTTAGATCTGTAGCTTGACATGTGATCTTTGATCTGGAAGTGGAATCATAGACATTCAATGTCCAAATTGCATGTTATTAACGGTCAAAACCTGTTGACCGAGCATGACCAAGAGTGTTTGGGCAACCCAGAAATTCGTTATCAGCGTTTGACAAGTTTTTGCAAGGCATGAATCTGCTAGATGTTAAGTATTTTGATGATGTTGTTGTATACATGTTTTAGCCTGCTAGATGGAGTATAAATCCAAGCCTCTAGATCCTTTAAACAACAACTATGTTGGATGTAGTGAGTGGTCAAACTAGACCATTCGGTCACAAAGTGAAGTTTCTAGAAAACTCAGAAACCGTATGAGCAAGTTATATGACAGCCTTTGACTAGGCTAAATCTGGAGATTTGGATCTTGTTGGACTGAGATTATGATATGTAGTTGTTCCTTGTCATGTGTACTATAGGTATGGACCAAAAACTTAACCATTTAATGACCAGAACATAGAATTAATCGAGCCCCAAAATGGACCCTCGAAGTTGGTTGGGTTTCTAGGTTACCTGTGAAGGCCCATAATTCGAGATCCCGAATCACTGCGGATCCGGTTCGATCATTCTAACACTATACAACTATATTTGCTGAAGATATAAACATAAATTTTTTATACAGTAAACTTATACACTTTTCCCCAAGGTCGAGTAACCTTAACTTAATACACAATACATAACTTATTTAATACATAACATTATCATCATACATTACTATTACAAATCTAATCACATACCTAAACTAAAGCTAGAACTGTCTTTAACCTTTCCTTGTATTCGACGCGTTCGTCTTAATCTGCAATGTTTTGTCATGATATAGCAAGGGTGAGCATAAGGATTGTCCGGCAAGTTTAAGTTCAATAATATAACGATATATCATGATTGAAAGAGTCTGAATAATAAGCTGGCTATAATTCAACAATATAATTGTGAACTAGCAGGAACAAATTTATGACTGAACAAGTATTATACATGAACAAATATATCTGAACCAACTGGTAATGAAGGTGATCAGCCTTTAATACCTGACTTATAAATGCAATATGTACATAGTACAAATTCTACATGGCAATCAACAATGATTAACCATAAGCATATCCGAATGAACAACTCTTAGTAGAGTTAAGTAAAAACAAACTTGCCTGAACCGTTGATTACCGCTACGCAATTTATATCGCTTTATCTGAAGACCTAATATTAGTAATATAGATCTCCAATATTAGAATAATATCATCACAATATAATACTATTATATATATACATAGAACAACCTAACCAAATAGCACATAACCCTATCAGTCTATTCAGCACATAAAACTTAGCATCAAGTCAGACTATTTAAGTCCGAGTTGAAACCGACACAATTCTATCATCCCGACGGTCTAGACGGACAAAATTTTGAGTTTAAGTTCAATTAAACTTTGACTTAATAGTTAACAATTATCTCAGATAATTTTATTATCAGTTATAACATTTATCGAAGTCTCATAATTGTAGACACTCGAAATTTTCTGTACTACTGTTACTAACATTGCAGGAGGACATATTCGTCTTTTAAGAGAGAACCCTGAAAGATAATCCAAATCCATACCGGATACTACCGGAAGTTCAGCATCAACCCCGGATCGCAATCTGGGAGTAACGGTTTCAACCTCGGATCTAACCCCGAGACCTGCAGATACAATACCGAAACACACATCGGAGAAGACCGATTAATCTCGGAGATAACCCTGAGGTATCCAGTCTCAGTCCCAACCATGGGAATAGCCACCAACCTTGGTGATAACCCCAAGGAATGCAGTTTTGGAGATAACCCCGGAAATGCCTGTTTCAAATGCCATCAGCTTCAATCTCGGCACTCACAATAAAATACACTGTGCCAACCCGACAATAACATCGGGAAGACAGGCACACCTCAAAGATGACAATGAGGACCTTCAACAAATGCAGCAGTCCAATCTCAGCGAAATCTAAGCAACGTCTGCTTATCGACCCAATCCGGCAGTAACACCGGTGAGGGGCAACATCACCATCTCATCCAACACGATGCCACGTCTCGTCTCTACGAAACAATGTCCAACAAGGCTAACCAATCCCGAGTGACTATTGTGCGGGGTAACGGATGAAAGTTGAAGCTTGAAGACCAGAGGGCATTATCCCATCTTCAAAGACTTCGTACAAACTCTAATCCCATGCCATCGTACAACTCTCGACAACGGCGGTCCGAAATAGGTCCTGAATACCTCAAAACGGATGCCCGGATTGCACTTCTCAAAATTCGAGTGGACATTACAGTGCCTGAGTGCACGTACTTCAAGATGACCCTACCCGACAGAACCGGGCCGACCCGACCCACCTTTGGTACACCTGCGGCACCTTTTGGCTATAAATTAGAGGCTTGGGGTGCTGATTTCTAAGAGAAAAAAGATGGGGAAACCCTGCACAATTTGCTCTGCACTTGCCATACAGTGTATTTTCTCACTTTCAAACACATGTGAGCTCATATATAGCCTCTTTTGTACCCACAAAAGCCCAGTGTTTACCCACTCTAAAGATATAGAAGCCCTTTTTATCAGTCAGCTGTAAGCCTTCTCACACACTTTAGAGTCTTTCTCTTCATCTTTGCACACACCCTTTTACACGTTGAGAGTCGTGTTGCTTGATTTTGCCCGAACTTCGGTCCGTGGTTTCATTCCAGTCTGTATATATATATTATATATATATATATATATATATATATATATATATATATATATATATATACTTATATATATCAACTGTGTGTCGGACATTGTTCGATGAGCCTAGACTTCGGTCTGGTGCGTTTATTCGCTTTTATATATATATATATATATATATATATATATATATATATATATATATATATATATATCAACTGTGTGTCGGACTTTGTTCGATGAGCCTAGACTTCGGTCTGGTGCGTTTACTCACTTTTATATATATATACTTATATATATGAACTGTGGTCGAACTATGTTCGATGAGCCAGGATTTTACATCTGGTGCGTTTATTGCTTTATATATATATATATATATTGTCCTGCCCAGAGTTCCCTTCGTGGCAGTTGATCGCTTTTACAGCTTTCTTAACATTTCGTTCTGCCTAGAGTTTACTTCGTGCCAGTTGACAACATTTACAGCTTTATTTACATTCTGTCCCGCCTGGAGTTTCCTTCGTGGCGGTTAACCGTATCTACAGCTTTATTTACATTTTTAATCCCCCATGGAAGTGCTTCGTGGTTGGTGATCCTGTCTGTATATATATATTTACCGCTTTTATATATATACCTGCTTATTGATTTTATACAAATTACAATATTCTGTGCGCCTAGGAATCATGTGATCACAGATTCATCTCATTGGATCTAGATTCGGTTACCGTGATGGTCATTTTCAGCTGTAAGCATCTTGTAAATTATTCTGCGATATTTGTATTTCCTCAGATGGTTTCCATACCCACGAGGAAGTCGGCATTATTTTTGGATGTATTATTTTTCATACGGATGCCTCGCATCCGTCAAATAAAATCAATTCAGCCGCTCACTTAATAAAAATGGAAGTGTAAAAGGTCTCAATTCCTATTGAGCATCAGGGTTTGAAAAACCTCTTTTATAAAACATTATTGCAATATCTTGCTAAAAACTGAATTTTTACATAAATTCAAACCCTGTGTATATAGGTTCGAACGAGGTCTCGAACAACTTTCCTATAAATAGCACATTGACCCACACACACACACACTTAGATAAAGTTTCCTGAAAAGAGGTGGTCACTGTGGTAACACGGATGTCGGGGGATGCCTAACACCTTCCCCCTGCATAACCAAGTCCCCAGACCCTAAACGAATCTCGGTTTCGCTGACCCGTATATCAGTGTCACATCACTGGGTCATTGTGCAAACCTTTTCTCGGTTGTGTTGGTATAACCATTTAAAAAACCAATTGGCAACTCTTAACAGTCCCATCGTCGACATTATACATGTCGGACCTTTTTCACTTTGTTTTTCAAACAAATCTCACCTAAAATGAGAACACCAAAGAACAAGTAAAGGAAAAGGACATTCAAAAATCCCGACGTCGACAGGTGGAGACTCTGCTGGGGAATCCAGTAAGAGGACTTAAGCTGCTACTACAATCTTTTCAAAACTGATTATATGCTTGTGTGTGGATGTTGCATTTAAATTGGATGAATGTGTACGAATGCATGCCTTGTTTGAGCTTAGTGCTTCACACCATATCTGCGTGTGATGTTAGTGCTTCGCACTATAAACTGCTTATGATATTAGTGCTTCGCCCATGTCATCATTTCATACGGTGAGACGCAATGTATGTGAATGTATGTTGAGTGGTCCCTCCACCAGGAGGCTATCCCGTCGGTGTTTGATTACTGAACTCGTGAGAAGACTAATTCTCCGAGGCTCAGGAAAGGCACCACCCAAATTCGCTCCAGTTGAAAGACCGGATTAACTTCCCGTCTAGTAGATTGCGATTATTTGGGAACCTTCATGCCAAAAAAATCGTGAGACTAACCTAAGATAGGTCAGCCTCTAATAAACCCAAAACGAAGGAAAGTCTCTTCATGCTCTCATTTAAATTACTTGTAAACACAATTACTTGTAATTTCATTCCTTATCTATCTCCATGTAATGAGAAAATATGAAGCAATATGTCCACATACATGCTACAAACAGCTGACACCCGTTTTGCAGGATAAAATTCCTAAAATGGACACATCACATAGCATGTCATTATACACCTTCCCTAAGGACTAAATTATGTCAGTCTTTCACAGGGATTTAATCGGACCTACTACTCGGTCAAAGTCCAAAAAGGCAACAGGCCTACAGTCAATCATGTCATCATCCGACCAGACTGAACTTAATCCAGTTTCTCGCAAAGAATTCGACGAGTTAAGCAAACAGATTACAGATTTGGCTGTTCTATTAAAAGAATTACACCAGTCTACACAGGGGTCAGAAAATAACCGTACATACTGAGCCCTCCACACAAGGAGGAATTCTGGTCATTACCATACCAGAGCCATAGTTGGAAACGACAAACAAAATGCATGATGTTGCCCATTCCACTGGAGATCCAGACAATGGTGACATCAAAAAGAAAGTCTTCCAAATGGGAGAGACCCTTCGCGCTATCAAAGGAATTGGAACACACGGGAGTGTTTTATATGCTGATCTGTGTATTTTTCCTGGTGTTCAATATCCAGAAAAATTTAAAACTCCTGACTTTGAAAAATATGAGGGGTTAGGGGATCCTTATACACATTTAAAAGTCTTTATTGGAGAACTGGGATCCTATGCAGAGGATAAAAAACTCGGAATGTAATTGTTCCAAAAGAGTCTAACTGGAGAAGCCCGTTCGTGGTACACAAGATTAGACAATTCCAAAATCCACAGCTGGGAAGAGCTAGCACATGCCTTCCTCACTCAATACAGTTTTCAAACTCAAATGGCTCCTGATCGGTATCAGATTACCAAGATCAAGAAACAGTCTAACAAGTCTTTCAGAGAGTATGCTCAAAGGTGGAGACGCCTGGCTACCCGAGTTAGTCCTGCCATATCAGAATCAGAAATGGTCATGACATTCATAGACATACAAGAAGCTCCCTTCTATGAGAGAGTTTTAGCCAGTATCGGCAAACCGTTTTCTGAAATGGTTAAACATGGGGATATTGTTGAAATGGGGTTGAAGTCGGGAAAGATTCAAGACCTAGCTGCACTCAAAACTGTTGTTGATCACATCCAATCTGGAAATTATGGGAACAGCCACCGGAGGGTCCATAAAAAGAAAGAGGAAGATGTTTCGCTGATACTACAGGGACAAAAAGGCAATCAAAGTATGCCCATTCAAAGGAGAAACTACACTCCCTTTCCAGCACAGTCTGCAAACCCTCCAGTACCAAAAGGTGGAGAAGTCAAATGCCATCGAGTGTTTACACCCTTAGGGGATACTCTGGAGAACATTCTTAATCTTCTGACAACACAGAAGAAAATTACGTATCTTCTTCCACCAGTCAGCCCTAATGGACAAGGTTTTAATGCTGCTAGGAAATGTGCTTATAATGCCGGGGCACCTGGACTTGAGACTCAGGATTGTTGGGCCTTGAAACACAAGATCCAGGACCTAATAGATAATGGAGAGATCCTAGTTACCAAACCCGATCAGCCTCGTGTACAAGACAACCCTCTTCCTCAACACAAAGAAGAAGAGGTCAACCTGATTAATTGGAGCAGTGGACAGAGTTCCAACTTCAGTTGTGATTCCCCCCCAGACCATCAAAGATGGTGATGACAGATGGGATTATTCTAAGTTCTAGTTCACAATGGAACGAAAGATGAAAGCTCTCTGCAAACAAATTGAGCAATTGGCAGAACTGGTGACTTATCAGCATCAAGTGACTCGATAATTAATCAGCCAGGAGCATGCCAGTCTCCTACCAATCGTCATGAATATTCCCTCGTCACTTTCAGAAAATGAAATGCTGGAAGACAAAGTGACAAAGAGAGCAAATGCCAAAGCCCGTCGGGATTTCGCCAACAAACGTGAATTCACCTATTTGGGCCAACCCATGGAGGAAATCCTTCACATATTAATCGATGAAGGAAGGATCAGTTCCCTTCTACCTCCAATAAACCGCCGTTCAAGATGTTACAACTCTGATGAAGTATGTCAATACCACTCCCAGTCTCGCGGTCACAGCACAAAAGAATGCTAGGCACTCCGCCACCTTATTCAAAATCTAATCAACAGTGGTGTACTACGCTTGGCAGATAACGACACTGTGTTACGTGCAAGTGAGAATGCAGGCCCTACTAAGTGGAAAAGTGTGGTAGCAGTTATATCTACTGAACTTGAAGGGATTAATACTTTTCTCACAACACCGATAATTCAGCTCAAAGGAGGAAGCAATCCTTTGAAAGTGGCCGCTCCCGAGCCAATCAACTTGCCATGCAGAGCACAATATCCTATTGTTAGCTTGCGCAAGGTTCATTGGAATTATGGAGAAGGTGAAGGATCCACTTCACATACCACTACTGCAGTGTCGAAGGAAAATCCACTGTATCTTCCCCATCGGGTGATGAACCCCACCACCAAATCTAAGGGGAAAATACCCATGGAGAAGATTCAAAAATTCCTCCGCGCTGTGGGTCATAACGAAGCTTCGGTGGTTTTAAGCTTGAAGGAAGCGCCACCACAAATATCAATTTTGGACTTGGTCCTAACCTCTGATAACCACCGAAAGGTCTTGTTAAAGGTTCTAGAAGAAGCCTATCTCCCGACATCAGTGGATACGGAAATGTTTCGACACGTGGTTGATCACATTTTCAACAACAATGTGATATCCTTCACTGATGATGACATACCATTCGAAGGGACTGGTCATTGCAAGTCGTTACACATTGCGGTCTTGTCTTCTGGATATTTGGTAGCAGGGGTCTTAATAGATGGAGGTTCCTCTCTGAATATCTGCCCATATGCCACCTTGGTGAAGATGAATATCAATCTCAACTGAATTCGGAATAGCCATACTATCATCAAAGCTTTTGATGGAGCCTGCCGTAACTCGGTTGGAGTAATTGAGCTGACAATCGAAATTAGCCCTCATACATTTTGCGTATCCTTCCATGTGCTCAAGATAGATTCGGGATCCATATGGCTGGGGCAGTCCCCTCAACTCTTCACCAACAATTGAAGTACATTATCAACAATACCCTGGTCACGGTCAATGCTGAACCAGAGATTCCTCAACACGGGGACATTCCGTTCATCAATGCCAATATAGATGTAGAACCAGTCAGTTTTCATGCTTTGGAAATAAGAAACACCCAATACCACGCTATTGGAGCACCACTGCCCGAACCCCACATTTCTGCTGAGGTGATGTCAGCCACTCAAGAAATGATGTCGTTGGGTCATAAGCCAAGACAAGGGTTGGATAAAGATGTCCAGGGTATCCAGTACCCCATTCGATTAACTAAAAAAGTTGGAACAGCTAGACTAGGCTATTCTGCCAGCTCTAGTCATAGGAATCCTCATAAGCATCAACAGATTCCTTCAGCTTCAAACATGTGGCTTTCGGCTTCGCCTTCAAACTCCGAGTCCGCACAACCTCCAGTAAAGGTGCCAGCCAATGTCATGGCCATGTTATTTCCTAAGCCGAAACTGGTGGAGGAAAAGAAAATCGTTATTCCAGATCTCACAATCGAAGAAGAGGAGCGGAGAATTAAGGAAAATGTTGTCCGAATAATGTCGGGCATGCGCATCATCGTCCATGATGAACATACCAATAGATACACCCCAGATGATGATTGCCCTGTCGTAATGGCCATCATTCGGGACAAGGAGGATGATGACAATCCCTCCATCACTGCGGTCCACCCGGACTTTACCTTTATCAATTGGAACAGCTTTCCTTGCTTTGGTCAACAAGGGTAAAGCGGGCATAAATTATTTTCTGCCCTGTAGATACAATAACTGTTTACTTTCTTTACAGTATTAGCTGTTTATTTTGCCAGTATATGCTAACACTGTGTATGATCAAAGCATTTCATATATACTAAGTAAAAGCATATTTTGTTTCAGGACTCTGAATTTAGATGTGCCTGTATTTGCGGATACGATGCCTCTCCTACACAAGGATTGTACCTTTGATGTAGAGATGAATTCAGCCTTGATGGATCTCCAGGATGACATTGAGGTGCCTCCAGAAATTTAAGAATGGGTCAAAGACAAACCCAAACCTAAACTTGATCAAACCACTTCTTTCAATCTCGGAACCTTAGAAAGCCCTAAGTTAATCCAGATTGGTTCAGACCTTACACAAAACCAACGGAATTACATGGTTATGTTATTAACACAATTCCAGGATGTGTTTGCATGGTCTCATGAAGACATGGTAGGTTTTTCCGCTGACACTGTCCTTCATCGCCTTCCCATTAAAGAGGGATTTAAGCCAGTCAAGCAAAAGCTTAGGCGATTGAAACCTGAGTGGAGTTTAAAGGTGAAAGAAGAAATTATGAAACAATTTCAAGACGGTATCATCATGGTGTCTACATATCCTGAGTGGATATCCAATATTGTACCCGTGCCTAAACCTAGAGGGAAGGTGCGAGTTTGCATGGATTACCGGGACTTAAACAAAGCTTGCTTAAAAGATAGCTTTCTCGTGCCATTTATCCACATTCTTATTGGCAATACTGCACAATACGACCAAAATCCAAGCCATCACGGAAATGCCCATTCCTCAGACAGAAAAGGAAATACGGGTACTTTTGGGAAGGATCAACTTCATCAGCAGGTTTATCTCCTAACTCACAGCAACCTGTGAGCCAATCTTCAAGTTATTAAGGAAGAACTCCTCCATGAAATGGAATAATGAGTGCCAGAATGACTTCCTTACAATCAAGAAGCAGCTAGTCAAAGCTCTTGTCTTGGCACCACCCAGGGATGATGTTCCTCTGTTCATGTGCATGTCCATAAGTGACAATGCCATGGGCTGTATGCTGGGACAGAAAGACGATAGAGGCCAAGAACGAGCTATGTATTACCCCAGCAAAAGGTTCAACAGCAGTGAACACAAGTACACTCTGATCGAGAAGTCGTGTTGTGCTTTAGCATGGGCTTCCATGAGGTTACATCATTACCTACATGTTCACACAACCCATCTCATATCCTGCATGGATCCTCTCAAGTACGTGTTCAACAAACCCATGTTGAATTGACAGCTGTCCAGATGGCAGTTGATCCTACAACAATTTGACATCGTATATTTGACTCAAAAATCCATCAAAGGTTAAGGAATCGCAGATCAACTAGCCGCCACACCTTCAGGGAATTCAAACCCTTGGAAACATATTTCCCCAATAAAGGAGTAATGATAGTACAGCAACACCATCAGTATGATACGCGCTAATCATGGAGGTTGTATTTTCATAGAGCTGTTAACATGGAAGGTTCTGGAGCTGGAGCAATTCTAATATTTGATACGGGGGATCAGTATCTCGTTGCCGTCAAATTACAGTTTGTCAGCACCAATAATACGGCTGAGTATGAAGGCTGTCTCATGGGGCTAAAACTTGCACGTTCAATAGGCATCAAGCGGTTAACTGCCTTGGAGATTCAGAGTTGGTAATCAGACAATCCACCGGAGTCTATCAAACCAAGGAACTACATTTCCTGCCTTACCATCGGCAGGTTTTTAAGATGGCTTTGGAGTTCGAAGAAATCTCCTTTCTACACATTCCCCGTAATAGGAATGATTTTGCGGACGCATTAGCAACTTTGGCCTCCTTGATTCGCATATTAGACAAGGAACACTTGACAAGCGTCACAATTGCCCTGAACAAGGCCCCAGCCTATGGGAATTACGTTAGAGAAGTATCAGATGAGCTACCTCCCATCCAACCTCCTTGGTATCAGCATATCAAGGAATATCTCCGAGATGGATCTACACCCGCTAAGGCGAGCCTGACTGAGAAAAGGCGGATTCATCGACTTGCTATGAAGTTCTACCTGAGTGGAGATGTGCTCTACAAAAGAGATGCAGGACTGGGTCTCCTCAGGTTTTTAGACAAAGATCAAGCCTAGAGGCTTATGGATGAAATCCATGGTGGATTATGTGACCCACTCCTTGTCTAGAAAGTCCTCAGGATGGGACATTACTGGCTATCTCTCAAAGCTGATTGCAACGACCACATCAGAGGATGCTATCAGTGCCAGATTCATGGGAATGCTATACACAACCCTCCACGGGAGTTCCACAATATGAGTTCTCATTGGCCCTTCTCAATGTGGGGAATGGATGTTATTGGGCCCATTGAGCCTAAAGCCAGTAATGGTCACTGATTTATCTTCACCATTATCGACTACTTCACCAAGTGGGTAGAAGCAGCCTCCTTCCCCAGGGTCACTAAAGAAGTCATCATTGCTTTCATCAGAAACAATGTCGTTTGTCGATATGAACCAGAGGTGATTGTGTCATACAATGCCAAAAACCTCAACAACAAAGTGATGGAGGAATTATGCAGTAGATTCCACATCAAACATCTTAACTCTGTCATCTATCGTCCGAAGATGAATGGTGCTGTTGAAGCGGCTAACAAAAATATCAAGAAGATTATGCAAAAGATATTAGCCAACCACAAAGATTGGCCTAACCTATTACCTCTGACTCTGTTAGCTTATACGACCACAATGCGTACTTCAACTGGGGCAACCCCTACGCTTTAACCTATGGGATGGAATTAGTGATCCCCATAGAAGTTGAGATGGAATCTCTCAGAGTGTTGATCGACGCTCAGCTGGATGAAAACCAATGGGTACAAGACAGGTATCACCAATTGTCACTGATAGATGAAAGGCGAACCGCGGCTATCTTCTATGGTCAGCTATATCAGCAAAGGATCGCCATATCCTACAACAAAAACGTCTGGCTACGGCAATTTAAACAACATGACTTGGTTCTGAAGAAGATTCTTGACAATCAAGATCAGGCCAAAGGAAAATTCGCTCCTAACTGGGAAGGCCCGTTTATTGTCAAAGAAGTATTAACAGGAGGCGCTCTCAGATTACAAGAAATGGATGGCGATGAATTTCCACAACTCACCAACTCAGACATCGTGAAACGGTATTATGTCTGAAGTAACCAGTAAACACCCTGGTGCATCATCATCAGGTCACCAGTCATTCCGGTTCTTTAACCCTTTACCACCTACAACTTTTCTACACTTTGCCCCTCAGGGAAACATACTCTTTAAGCCAGCAGCCTGGCTTTCTCCTTTGCACTCATACAACTTAGGTCATCCCACCGCAGATTGAACCTCTTGCGTTCGCAGTCTGACTACCCATACATGGGATCAAACTTCTCCTGCCTGCAGTTTATCCTCAACCTAGGATTAAACTTTCTCCTCCCCGCACTCTGACCTGCACATGGGATTACGCTTTTCTTCTCGCCCTGAGGGGCAAACTACGTCGACCTGATCTCCTCTTCAATAGGAGTACATAGGAAACCATTTCATATGGCCCAGTCGCAATAAAATAAAAACAACAAAAACATTTCTACCCTCTTCTCCTTATAAAAACAAAAACAACCAAAAACATTCCTACACCATATCAGCCATATACAGAGTTGAACCTCTTACACCAGGTTCGAACTACGCAGACCTGATCTCCTCTTCAATAGGAGTACGTAGGCAGCCATTCATGGTGCGGTCTCACCCCCTACCAAAACACAAACCATTGTCAATGGGTGTTGGGATTCCCTTTCAATCCATTATATGTCATTCGGCTTCAGACCAAAGGGATGGAATTACCTGAACTCCTCCCAAATAGGAGATTCGGTGACCATCTAAGCTACGGTCATACCTCGAAGAGCAATACTAAACCATAAGAGGTGGAATTAACTAGGCTTCTCCTAAATAGAAGTACTGGCGACCATATGTGGGGTGGTCAATCTCAGATAGGAAAGCCACACTCCTCTCCACATTGCCATTCAGAAACAAGTCCCAAGACACCAAAGATGGTAGGGATATGCATAGATCGATGTTCCATTTTGAACTATCCAGAGACAGCTCAATGTCCATCCACCAAGGAAGAATTCAGAATTCATCAAAGTCACAAGCTCTGAAGCAACAAGCAAAATATCAATCAAATAGCAAGGCATATCTAAAAGGGAAGTGATCCAAAAATATATTTCCCTATCATATATAATGTTGTTTGATATATATACAATGTGAACTGTACATGACAAAATGGCTAAGCTAGTCTGTGTAGGTAAATACAAGCTCATCTACGAATCAGGGTACATGCAAGCTAGCAAGACCAACAAGGCATCCCTCTAAGATGAAGGAGGTAAAGCTGTAGTCTCCTGGATAAGAATATCCACATGACCCAACAGATCTGTAGCCATCTGCATGATGACCATATGCTTATCGATATAAGCGCTCATCTTTGTGATCATACCAGTGCTAAGGGACCTCGCTACAGTACTATCTGTGACAGCCATATCCCGGGCAGATATAGCACTATCCCGCTCAACTACCACTGCGTCTCTGTCTGACATGGCCTCATCCCGCTCAACAATAGTGGCATCTCTACGAGCTAATGCCACGTCTCTCTCTAATAGGGCGGAATCCCTCACATCAAGATCAGTCAACATCATAGATCAAATCTGGTCTCTCTCTAATGTAATCAGATGAAGACTCTGCTCTAAATACTGTGTCGAGTGCTGGATCACAAAACTACTAGTACTAGGAGAATCCAGAAGAAATGTTGGCAACCCAACAACGGTATCCTCCTCGATGTAGGTATCAATGTCCTCTATAGGCTCTACATCGTCTAACTCAATCTCTGGTACTACAAATACTGCTGCAGCTGATAAAACCTCCGTCTCCATCCATGCGGAGTACTCTGCAGAATAACCAGGACGAGTGGCAAGAAAAGCAGCTAGCTCACGTTGATCGCAGAAAGCGTATACACGAGATCGGTCCTCGGCTGAGAGGTATCGAGAAGCTGAGTGCTGACCTGCCGCCCCCTCAAAAGGATGAAAATCCTAGAATTGGTCAAACTGCGACATCACGGCCAATGGATGATAAGTCGTCACGCTCCTCAAGCCAGCCAAAGGGAGGAAATTCATGTCCGGAGCATGAGTAATGAAGCTGTATGGTGAGCAAAGCCCCGAGCACAACAATATGCTAAATAGATCTCGGATATCTGCCAAAAATGCGGACCAGGACTGAACATTTACACACTCCGATGGCTGAAAGGAATACGACATAGCCACCTCATGGGAGAAACAATACACGTGCCGTCTAAAGGTACCAACTGGTCGCAAGTGTGACATATACCACATATACAGTATGACCGAACTCCTAGTAAAGACACCTGATGGGTAAGTACGACAGTAGGACGTTGTTCGCAAGTTCTCTGCCACGATCATAGGTACAATGGTACGACCCTCTTTGAGAGCTCTCACCGCCATGATAACGCTTATATCTATCTCATCCATGTACCGCGGCATGTACACGTATGACAGTACACATAGTATTAGTACATCAACTCTGGCCAAACGCCAATGATCCTCTGACAAGGTGAAATCCCCTAAATGTCGTGAGTAGCTATCCTCCACACCAAATCTGTCATACAGAAAACGCTGAGAGATCACATGGCCAGATGTCATCTCATCATGTACCACTCTGCGCCTCAATCCTGTGAGAGTCATGAATCTCCTACTCATGTCTCCCAAAACCATGTGCACGCAAGGTCTGTCTAAGGGCAGCATCGTCAAACGTGCAAACTCCTCCAGAGTAGGAGTCAACTCATGGGTACCAAAACGGAATACCTGCCTATTAGCTAGCCAATGCTCTAGCATCCCATCTACAAATCCTAAAGGAACCTGAAATGCCAAAAGGGTCATGGTATGCTGCAATAACAGATCTACAGTCACCCTATTTGGTGGTGACATGCTATCGGACCACGAGCGCATACCCAATGCCACCACTGACGGTGGGGTATGATCTATACGGATAATTGTCGAAGAAGACATCTGTGCGGGCTGTGTCATAAGACCATCCACGGATCAATATCGAGTATCTCTGGACATACATACATATGCATAACATGATACATGCATAACAGATAATGGATGGCAATATGATATAGGGAATGAAAAAACGGTGCATACATTCCTAAATATATCCTCATCTAATACATCAGCTCTATACAGCTACAAATACATGAAAATGGGGCACAAACGCCCTACTACTAACAGAGGCCTATCAAAAGATATAGGGAGAATGGGGAACAACCACCCAATATCTAACAGAGGCTTATCAAAAGATATAGCGAGAATACACATCAGAAGAAGACAATGGTCTCGATGTCCACATCCTCAATCCTGTCCACCTGATGTAACTTCTCCTGAGTCACTGGATCTCTATCAACAGGGATGTCAGGCCTATATAGGAGAGGATCTGTGCCGATAAAACCAAATGGGTCATCTAAGGGGCCAGCACCTGAGCTGGAAGGAACAAATGTCTTCGCCTCTGCTGGATCTCTGCCCAAATGCTGAATAAATATATGTGCCTAATCCAACTGTCGGGTCAAGCTATCAATCTGGGTCATATGGGTCGGAGCTTGAACACAAGCTACCCAATCCATCATCATTAATGATCCAGGAACCATGTCCCCAATAAACTGTGTGGCACGGGACTGGGCCCCAATAGTGCGAGGGAGCCACCAGCGCTGGAATAACTCCTGAGTACATGGACCCTCGGATAAATCAAAACCATCACCTCGCAACAATGGAATATCAATGGTGGGTGACTGTGATACAGGCCAATGACGCCTAACAGGAGGCAAGATCAGTATACGAATCTCCCCTCTGGTGCTCCTAATAGCACGCTCTCCTAAATAGAGCTCCCAGCCTCCATCGGTGAAAAGAGGAAATCTCTGAGTGGAAATCAAATACTCTACTCAAGTAGGGTGTCCATCCTCAAAATCGATGATCAAATGATCCCCTGAGTATGGAAGCCATGTGATGGCGTCGGCCGTCAGCAACTCCAGCTGCATACGGCAATGAGTGAAGCCCTCAGATACAGGGACCTCTTGCAAAATAGAATGGTGCCATCGTCATCCTCGTGGATAGGTATCTAAGCCTAACACACTCATAGGACGCAAACATAGAAGCCTCTCATAGGCCCAAAACTTCCAACACAATGGTAAAACATCTGTTATCAGTAAACACTCTTAACCTGTGAAGGGAAAAAGACAAGAGAAATGCTCACCAGTAGGAACGGGTAAAATCCTAGCCAAGCCTCAGTCAAACCCTGTGAGCGCAGACACATGCCCCGGAGGAAATAGGCAAAGGTGTAAGAGCCCCAGTCATACTCTCCTATACGGTCCACATAGCGTGTGACGCTGACCAGAGCAAAAGATACCGTGGAAGAGTTATTTGCTATGAAGTAGCCTCGAATGATCATCAGGAACAATCAACGCAAAATGCGATCCCTGATCCTAACATCATCGGGCATGGGCTCACTCAATAGCTCGCTCATAACATCTACGCTCAACGGACCTGAACGGACAGTCCTACCTTTGAACGCACCCGTTGGAACTCCTAACAAGGACCGGACGGCAGTAGGGGTGATATTCTCCATGCAAGGCACTGGCTCACCTCCAAACTCCATACCTATGATAAATCGCCAATCCATAGGCGTCATCATCACCTCGCAATCCAGCAGGTGGAGTGACTGAGCCTGATGAAACCATCGCTCAGACAATGCCCTAAGGTAACTCCAGGCACAACGACAGGGAAGGATGGAGAAAAATGCCCCAATTCCCAACTCGTGCACTACTGCTCTATAATCAGGATGAAGCGCCTGGTACATGGAGTGGATGCTAAACCAGTTCCTCCGAGGCTGTGTAAAACCTGGAACTTGCCTGAAGCACAGATTAACATCAGAACCCTTTTAAACTTCATCAATAGGAAAGAAGGAAGATAAAGTCTAACGTCATACCTCGTTAGCATGCAAGTACATCAATGGGTGTCTACCCAAATCACATAGCAACTCTGGGTTCACCACCTGGATGCTCAGAAGCTCCCTGCGAGGGATATGTACAGTAGGAGTGGGATCCTTAATATCCACCTCCTCGTCCTCAATGTCTGGAACATCTACCTGGACGGGACGAATCACAGCCTCCACTAACCGACGAGGCTATCTGACAGAATGGGGATGAGGCACTTCAAAAACCCTCCGCCGTACGCCAGAAGCGGTCCTGTAAGAACTGCTTGGCTGATCCAGATCCATAATATCTGGACAACAAGTCTCCAAATCACCTCAGAAAGGGTGTGGTATTGCCTTACCTAGAGCTTTCTAAAATGCATTATATGACTATATGCATACATGCATTTACTTTAATATATAATAGAGTTAGAATGCATGACTACCCAATGCCTACATTTGGAAAAATTTTGCCATAGTCCCCTTTGAATATAGGACTATCCACATGCGCACAGACATGTCTAGGTGGCCATTCAGTAGCACACCTACCCCAAAGTCATATACAAAATATATGCATAAAAATCAAGAACATCATGCATAAGGCCAACCTCAATGCTAGGAGTATTTTTCCTTTCTACCTTTTGCTCATTGGACCTCAAATAGGACAAAAATAGCAGAAAAAGGTGCCAATTTGACTATCTCATAAGTCAAATTTTTTCACATCATTATGCTCAGCATGGTTTAATACTAACATTTACTATGTTGAATATTTTTTATCAAGTCATTTGTGCATACATAATCACTACTATGTGTTTAGATGCATTTCGTGCAATATCTCACAATCTAACGGATAGAAACTGGAAAAAATACATGCATACGTTACCAGGATAGTGTAGAACACTTGTACGGTGATAGAATTTGTAGAAAGCATCCCGAACTTAGCAAATCTGGAAGTGGCTCACGGTTTTTTCTAGAGAGAAACAAGTTGAAAGTGACTTATGAAGGCAGGCTACTGGGATTTATCATCCACGCCTGGCCACAGACTCACCTACGGCTGCAGCAGGTGCACCTGCGGCTCCTCTATATGGGACCCACCCCTCCAGCTCGGTCCAGTTCTAGTTGAAACAGAGTTCTTACGGGCTAGAAAGTTCAAATCGGGAATAAAAATGCCACGCGATGTAGCAAAACAGCATACAATCCTGGTCTTCTCAGATGGGACTTTGAATCTGTACATCACTCATTGGTAGTCACCTGAACACAAGGTAAACTCTGTCGATGACCTCAGTTGTCACAAATCACATACGGTAATACCTTATATAGGTCTGATGCCGCCGACTGCAGGTCGTTACCCTACGTGAGTCCTCGACGGGGGTTACAACGTGAGTCCTCGACGGGGGTTACAACGTGAATCCCCGATGGGGGTTACAACGTGAATCCCAGATGGGGGTTACAACGTGAGTACCCGATGGGGGTTACAACATATATCTCTGGTGGGAGTAGCAACGCATGCTCAGCCATTGACACACTTATCAACGAGGGTCAAGCAACCTTGACATCATTTCAGCAGATAGCGTTTAAACCTGTCAGAGATATAGAGCTGTTCGAGGTTCTCATACCCAGCTGCTCATATTCCCCAGCGGATCCCCGGCGGGGGTCACAATGCAATGCTCCGTTGATCTACACATCAGTGAATGTCAAGCAAACTTGACGATCTCCTCACAGAGTTTCAACCGTTGATTCACACGTCAGCGAAGGTCAAGCAACCTTGAGAGTATATCTCATAGGATGTTTCAGCCGTTGATTCACACGTCAACGAAGGTCAGGCATCCCTGACAGCATTTGTTGTTAGCAGTAAATCCAACAGAATCATGACATATTCTAGCGATACTAACCTGGAGAGGTCAACATTATCTAAGAGGATAGATGATGGAATATGTTATACACATCCTCAAACAGATCAAGCTTTATCCCCACAGATCTCTTACACATAAGAGATACCCCTTCAGTATCAAGTCGTTATCAAGAACACAGGAATTTGGTGATAACTCCAATAACAATATCCTAACAGATCCGGCTTGCACATCAGATCTGGTCAGTATTGCCAATCCCCAGTTGAAGCAAAAGGGAACCAGCAATCCTCCCCAGCATGTTGGGCCACAACCTCGTACACATGCATCATACATTTGCATCATGTTACTATCCATAGTACCATTTTTATCTTGTTGCGTTTCAAGTGTCTAGGATTCTTTATCCTACCCATGCATCGCCATGCATGAGTATGATAAAGAGGGGCATCTATAGACACTCCAAATTTTCTGTACTACTGTTACTAACATTACAGGAGGACAGATTCGTCTTTTAAGAGAGAACCCTGAAAGACAATCCAAATCCATACCGGATACTACCAGAAGTTCAGCATCTACCCCGGATCGCAATCTGGGAGTAACGATTTCAACCTCGGATCTAACCCCGAGACCTGCAGATACAATATCGGAACACACATCAGAGAAGACCGATTAATCTCGGAGATAACCCCGAGGTATCCAGTCTGAGTCCCAACCATAGGAATAGACACCAACCTTGGTGATAACCCCAAGGAATGCTGTTTCGGAGATAACCCCGAAAATGCTTGTTTCAAATGCCATCAGCTTCAATCTCGGCACTCACAATAAAATACATTGTGCCAACCCGGCAATAACATCGGGAAGACAGGCACACCTCAAAGATGACAATGAGGACCTTCAACAAATACAGCAGTCCAATCTCAGTGAAGTCTGAGCAACGTCTGCTTATCGACCCAATCCAGTAGTAACATCGGTGAGGGGAAACATAGCCATCTCGTCCAACACGATGCCACGTCTCGTCTCTATGAAACAATGTCCCACAAGGCTAACCAATCACGAGTGACTATTGTGTGGGGTAACAGATGAAAGTTGAAACTTGAACACCGGAGGGCATCGTCCCATCTTCAAAGACTTCGTACAAACTCTAATCCCATGCCATCGTACAACGCTCAACAACGGAGGTCCGAAATAGATCCTGAATACCTAAAAATGGATGCCCGAATTGTACTTCTCAAAATCCGTGTTGACATTAAAGTGCCTGAGTGCACGTACTTTGAGACGACCCGACCCGACAGAATCGAGCCGACTCGACCCGCCTCTGGTACACCTCTGGCTGAGCCGCGGGTACACCTGCAGCACCTTTTGCCTATAAATAAGAGGCTTAGGGTGCTGATTTCTAAGAGAAAAAAGAAGAGGAAACCCTGCACAATTTGCTCTGCACTTGCCACACAGTGTATTTTCTCACTTTCAAACACCTGTGAGCTCATATATAGCCTCTTTTGTACCCACAAAAGCCCAGTGTTTACCCACTCTAAAGATATAGAAGCCCTTTTTATCAGTCAGCTGTAAGCCTTCTCACACACTTTAGAGTCTTTCTCTTCATCTTTGCACACACCCTTCTACACGTTGAGAGTCGTGTTGCTTGCTTTTGCCTGGACTTCGGTCCGTGGTTTCATTCCAATCTGTATATATATATATATATATATATATATAGACTAACATTATCGAGTTATGCCTCGATTGAGCCTAGACTTTGGTCTAGAGCTTTTACTACTTTAATATATATATATATATATATATATATATATATATATATATACTTATATATATTAACTGTGTGCCGGACTTTGTTCGATGAGCCTAGACTTCGGTCTAGTGCGTTTATTCGCTTTTATATATATATATATATATATATATATATATATATATATATATATATATATATATATATATATATATATATACTTATATATATCAACTGTGTGTCAAACTTTGTTCGATGAGCCTAGACTTTGGTCTGGTGTGTTTACTCGCTTTTATATATATATATATACTTATATATATGAACTGTGGTCGAACTATGTTCGATGAGCCAAGATTTTACATCTGGTGCGTTTATTGCTTTATATATGTATATATATATATATATATATATATATATATATATATATATATATATATATATATATATATTGTCCTGCCTGGAGTTTCCTTCGTGGCAGTTGATCGCTTTTATAGCTTTCTTTACATTTCGTCCTGCCTGGAGTTTACTTCGTGGCAGTTGACCACATTTACAGCTTTATTTACATTCTGTCCCGCCTGGAGTTTCCTTCGTGGTGGTTGACCATATCTACAGCTTTATTTACATTTTTGATCCCCCATAGAGGTGCTTCGTGGTTGGTGATCATGTCTGTATATATATATTTACCGCTTTTATATATATACATGCTTATTGCCTTTATACAAATTGCAATATTTTGTGCGCCTAGGAATCATGTGATCACAAATTCATCTCATTGGATCTAGATTCGGTTCCCGTGATGGACATTTTCAGCTGTAAGCAGCTTGTAAATTATTCTGCGATGTTCGTATTTCCTCAGATGGTTTCCATACCCACGAGGAAGTCGACTTATTTTTGGATGTATTATTTTTCATACGGATTCCTCGCATCCGTCAAATAAAATCAATTCAGCCGCTCACTTAATAAAAATGGAAGTGTAAAAGGTCTCAATTCCTATTGAGCATCAGGGTTTGAAAAACCTCTTTTATAAAACATTATTGCCATATCTTGCTAAAACTAAATTTTTACATAAATTCAAACCTTGTGTATATAGGTTCGGACGAGGTCTCGCACAACTTTCCTATAAATAGCACATTGACCCACACACACACACACACACTCAAATATAAGTTTCTTGAAAAGAGGATGCCGGGGGATGCCTAACACCTTCCCTCTGCATAACCAAGTCCCCGGGCCCTAAACGAATCTCGATTTCACCGACCCGTATATCAGTGTCACATCACTGGGTCATTGTGCAAACCTTTTCTCGATTGTGTTGATACAACCATTTAAAAAACCAACTGACAACTCTTAACAGTCCCATCGTCGACATTATACATGTCGAACCTTTTTCACTTGTTTTTTTTAAACAAATCTCACCTAAAATGAGAACACCAAAGAACAAGTAACGGAAAGGGACATCCAAAAATCCCGACGTTGACGATTTCTGGGTTCCCCAGATTTCGCCCAGGTAGTTGGTCAACGGAAATTTAACCACTCACAACCTTGATTCTGTTATGGATATAGATGATATAATGACTTTTATAGGTAAACCACATACCATACTACAACATAACAACAACAACTTGGCCAAAATGACAAAACAACTGCAAGATCAAGGGCTAGCAAAACATGTCAGAAGCTATCTGGGCAAATCTAGGCTGCCCAGATTCTCACTTTTTGTGGTCAGTCAACTGAGTTTGACCACTCATAACTTGAAATCTACACATGATCTGACCCTGTTTCCAAGTCCAGATCATAGACAACATGACATACTACAAGTTTAAAACTTAAAACAACCCAAATATAAAACAGAAAAGGATTTACAGGCCTTGACATTAGCTTATCAGGCCATATTTCTAACTTTTCCCAGATTTCAAAAATCATCAAATCCGAGCATTTTGATGTTATGGATCTGGGATTTAACAACCCAGATCACTAAAAGACACCTTTTACACATCTTTAACCAATCAATTACAACTTTTAACATCAAATGAAAAGATTTTAAAAATTAGGATTCTTATACCTTTTGAGCTTTGATTTTTGATTCTGATCTTGATGATCTGATATTGGGATGCTAAAACATGATCTTAGCTTTGTATCTTACTATCTCCCACTCCCCATTTTTGGATTTTAGAGAGAGAAGTGCTTGGAGAAAAATGGAAATAGAAGTAACCATTTTCTCTCTCTTAAACTTATAAAAATGACTTGCATGTTATAAAATGGCTGGAAAATTCGGCTGGTTGCTGTGATATATTAGCACATGGAGTAGGTGTAGTTGTTCACCAATCAAATATAGGGCAAGATTTGCAAGTTTCCTCTAATAATGCATTAAGGGTATAATAATCATTTTCATGCCAATTTAATTCTAAAATGGTCATTTGATACAAACCCTTAGAATTTAAGGTTTGGGTTAGGGTTTAGGGTTTGAGCTATTTAGGGTTTAGGGTTTGGAACCTTAACTTTGCAATTTAATTTCTAACATTTCCAAATTTCGGTTTTCAAAATAGAAAATTAATATTTCTAAATTATAATTAGAATTTTCTAATTATATTAAAATTTCTTAATCATAACTTAAATCTTGCTAATTAGGATTAGCATTTTCTAATTAAAATTGCTAATTAAGCAATTTGGGTCAAAATCACGGATTAGGGTTTATAACCCAAAAATTATGGTTTCTAATATAAAAATAATTTTCTAAATTAGAAATTAGATTTTGTAATTAGATTAGGATTTTCTAATTACTTAACTTGAAAATTAGAGTTAATATATCCTAATTAACATTAAAAGTATTAAATTAACACTTAGGTTTTTCCCTATTTATAAATTAGGGTTTCAAATCCGTAATTAGAGTTTTAAATTTAGAATTAGTGTTTTGTAACCAATTTGTTAAGATTAACCCTAATTAATCTTATAATTATTTACACTTACGCCATTAGGTTCCCAATTTAGGGTTTCATGCACCGAATTAGGGTTTCGGATTCCCGGAACTGAAATAAAGGTTTCCAGAATCGGTTTCTAGGGTTTCTTATTAATCGCTAAGGTTTTCTAACCGAACGTTGACGTCCTTAATATATACTTAAGGTTTGTTACATATATCGTTTATCTGGTCAACCTTTGACCCTTAACCACATACTATACACATATACACAGAACATATTTACGTATTCCCTTAATCTTGAATAATTCACCTAAATCCTTCATAGAATTTTGAAATCCTAAAAATCCTATTTTAAAAATATCAAACGCATAAACTTATTTTTTGTCTCGGTTCTAATATCGAACCTTAAATTAATTAATTAAAATTTTAAAAAATTTCAAATTCTCGGGTTGTCACATTCACCCCTTCTTCTAAAAATTTTGTCCCCGAAATTTACCTTACACCTTACACCATACACCATACACCATACATACACATTATCACATGCTACGTAATACACCACTCACAACAGTAAAAGTTTTCAAATTATGCTGAGGAGTCATATAGACTATTTGTCTGTCATTTTCGCAAAGGTTATATGGAAATTCATCCGCAAACCGTCATAACTTACAGACACGAAGGGTGATTAGCCCGATATGTCCTGTACTGGCCAAGTACTGATTTTATTTTTTTCTCTTCACTGACATAGGCACAAAATTCTACCTCAATCTTATTAGATTCCGCACCAAAATAATTTGGTTCGGGAAATTTCTTTCAATGAATACTTACAGTTTTAATAAACTTTAGTCTAGCTGAATCAAATAGTATAGACTCATATCAATAATTCAATTTAATCGAATTATTTAAGTGTAGCCAAACCCCGTTGGCAAATTAAAATTTTTGAAAATATTTTTGAGAATAACGTCATGATGACGTACTGTATTAACAGTCTGTTTGAGGATGTCTTCATTATATGACTTTGTCATAACACATCATACAATAGTGGAATAACGATTTTAGATCAAATTCACACTAAGTATTCCTGTATTTACAACTCCATCAAATTTTTATCATCTCTGCACTAGGTTACATGGTACATGAGTGATAAATAAAATATATTTTGATATTTCAAATCATTTGTGTCTAGCTGAAATAAGTAGCATAGACTATACTTTAAACCGTTTCAAAAATGATTACGAGTCTACATATTTTATTTTTTAAAGGTACATAGTGCGTATTTAGCTTGATGTCAACATTCCGAAGTCTAGCATAGCTAGGAGTTTTGTAAAACTTATGTCTCCATTAATAATCATTTACTTAACAATCTATCTTTTCATATAATCCTCAATTCTTCATTCACACACAACTATGCCCAATTCGTAAAACCACACTTATGATTCCATAAATTACCACAATCATATGAGTTTAAGAACTTTCCTAGACAGACCATTGGCGTCCATTCGCTGAGGGGTTCATAAACATTTTATATAACTATTAATCAAGTATGTCAGATAAGTATGAGTTTTAAGAACCTGTACTTAACCTTATATCCTCTACCTATGACCTATCTATCTATTATACACATGAGAAAGGAATCACCCTCTTAACATGCATATAAAAAATAGCGCGACACAAACATTTTAATGATTATCATTGTCAGAACTAAGTAGTTTTTACATCAAGTATAATTCCACGCCCACACAAGGAATCATACAACTCAGCTGCCGACATGAATCCTCAATTGAATCCCCACCTAACACTAACACCCTTCTCAATATGAATTTTATTTAACTCGTATTCATAATCCTTTCCTGAATCTGTACCAATTCACACAGCAATATTGTTGTAAACTTTTCAATCATTAGATTGATTCTTATCCCTGCTATCACTTTATCAGATCACGGAGTGATCTCATCGTATATGTAACGATTTATTTCTATACTATGATTGTTTTGTTTTATGATCTCCTATCACTATACTTTTAGTCTTTTAGACTCTATCTATTCACCACTACTGTTCAACTTTATTATAAGAGTTAGGGAATTCTATATCTTATAATTCGCCGACATTCATCTTTGAATCTTACCGACACACTAACTCTATTTGAGTTAGTACTTCTCCAATCACTGCAGTTATTAGTCTCAGGTATTCCTACCTAAGGTTCATAACCTACATCTTTGATACCAACTGTGAGGACCCCGAATCTGAGGTCCCGAATCACCGCGGATCCAGTTCGATCATTCTAACACTATACAACTATATTTGCGGAAGATATAAACATAAATTATTTATACAGTAAACTTACACACTTTTCCCCAAGGTCGAGTAACCTTAACTTAATACACAATACATAACTTATTTAATACATAACATTATCATCATACATTACTATTACAAATCTAATCGCATGTGTAAACTAAAGCTTGAACTGTCTTTAACAGTTCCTTGTATTCGACGCGTTCGTCTTAATCTGCAATGTTTTATCAGATATAGCAAGGGTGAGCATAAGGATTGCCCAACAATTTTAAGTTCAATAATATAACGATATATCATGATTGAAAGAGTATGAATAATATGTTGGCTATAATTCAACAATATAATTGTGAACTAGCAGGAACAAATTTATGACTGAACAAGTATTATACATGAACAAATATATCTGAACCAACTGGTAATGAAGGTGATCAGCCTTTCATACCTGACTTATACATGCAATATGTACATAGTACAAATTCTACATGGCAATCAACAATGATTAACCATAAGCGTATCCGAATGAACTACTCTTAGTAGAGTTAAGTAAAAACAAACTTGCCTGAACCATTGATTACCGCTACGTAATTTATATCGCTTTATCCGAAGACCTAATATTAGTAATATAGATCTCCAATATTAGAATAATATCATCACAATATAATAATATTATATATATACATAGAATAACCTAAACACATAGCACATAATCATATCAGTCTATTCAGCACATAAAACTTAGCATCAAGACAGACTATTTAAGTCCGAGTTGAAACCGACACAATTCTATCATCCCGACGGTCTAGTCGGACAAAATTTTGACTTTAAGTTCAATTAAACTCTGACTTAATAGTTAACAATTATCTCAGATAATTTTATTATCAGTTAAGACATTTATCGAAGTCTCGTAATAATTTTTAAATAATTATTACTATTTATCATGAATTTTCAATCATTAAAAACGTATTTAAACAATATAAATACCACATAATTCTTTTATCATTAATATTTATTTATTATCAAATATTAATGAAATACATGTCATAATATTATAATATATTTATAATATCATTAAGTATTTTTTTAATATTCTAAAATGACCTTTATATGATTTTTAAACAATTAAATTCATTATCCGGTAATTACTATTAATATTAAAATATTAATATTTTCATGACAAAATATCAAAAGTTATATTTTATAACTTAAAATATTTTTATAACACTTAAATCATTTTTATATGATTTATAAATCATTAATTCTATTTTTCCTTAATTTATTTAATATATTTATTAAATAAACTAATTAGCATTAATATTGATTAATTAATGAAATTCATCACAAAATATTAAAAGTCACTGAAAATATCTTAAAATATTTTCTTTTACCATAATATTATTTTTCATGATTTTTCATGTATTTAAATCCTTTTTAAATAATTTATTTAATATTATATTTAAATAATTAAATACCATTTAAATAAATAAATTAAATAATTTATAATATTATTGTTCTCTCTTTCCTTCTCTCATTAAACCACCATGATGTTGCTTGCAAGTTTGAACATAAGTGTTGGACAATTAAAAGAATGACACATGGAGAGTTGGTGAGATTTGGTAACCAACTAAAGTGAACACTTATTACATTCATCTCCCCTTTTTCCTTCTCTAAATAGCCGTCCATGTGGCCTTTTTAAGCTCCAAGTTTGGCTTATTTACTAAATGTTTATTTGATTTAATAATTTTCCAAAAAGTCCTATCCCATTTGGGCTTAAAGTTGGGTCATTCCCTTAATATTTTGCTTGAGCCTCTAACCAATTTCATTGGCCAATATTTGGGCTATACATATACATAATCCAATACCTTAAATTCTTATCCAACCCAATTCATTTAATTAGGGTTTTCATTCCCTCAATTATAACACAAATCCTTGCTCATGCACACTTATTTCCTTAACCCAATTAGACTTGCTATAATTAAGTTATAAAATTAATCATTTGAGATATATAAAATAAATCTCCTAGAATTAATAAGTATTCTAAATACCACAATTCTCTTTTTCCATAACCCTTAAGTTATTAAATCCTTCATTCCTAATATATAATTAGGGTTACACTAGTTTCTTTTGTTTGTTTATATAATAAACAAGATAAACCATCACATAATGATCATATTCCTTACACACAACTTTTTAACCCTTAGGGTTTAATACTTCGCACTAGGATTCCCAAATTAGGGTTTAAATTCTCGATACTGAAATTAGAGTTTCTGAATATATCGTTAGGGTTTTCTAACTTAATCAGCATATTCATATCATGAATTTAGGGTTTCGGATTTCCGGAACTGAAACTAGGGTTTCAGAACCGATTTCTACGATTTTTTATCCATTGCTAGGGTTTTCTAACAGAACGTTGACGTTCTTAATATATACTTAGGGTTTGACACATATATAATTAATCTGATCAACCCTTGACCCTTAACCACATTTAGTACACATACATATTCACATAAATCCTTAATCCTGAATAATTCAGCTATATCCTTTACCAAATTTTGAAATCCTCAAAATTCAATCCCAATAACACTAAACGCATACACTTATTTTCTGTCTAGGTCTATTATTTAACCTTAAATCAATCATTTAAGATTTTCATAAATTGTCTAATTTCTCGGGTTGTCACATTCACCCCTCCTTCTAAGAATTTCGTCCCCAAAATTCACCTTACACCTTACACCGTGCACCTTACACCATTCACACATATTTCACATGCTACCCAATACACCACTCACAAGGGTAAAAATTTTAAAACTGTGCTGAGGAATCGTATAGACTGTTTGTTTGTCATTTTCGCAAAGGTTTTATGGAAATTCATCCGCAAACCGTCATAACTTACAGACACAAAGGGTGATTAGCCCGATATCCCCTGTACTGGCCAAGTACTGTTGGTCGGAACAATTTGTTCCTCTTATCCGCCTTAGGCGCACAAAATTTCTTACCTCAGTCTTATTTGATTCCGCAGTAAAACAATTTGGTTCAGGAAATTTCTTTCAATAAACACTTGGTGTTTTTGAAAACATTTTTTTTTAGAATGACGTCATGATGCCGCACTGTATTTAACAGTCCGTTGAGGATTTCGTCATTTTGTGATTTTGTTATACTACATCATACTGAAGTGGGCTGACAATCCTTAGATCACATCCAGCACCAAGTAATTCTGCATTGATGACTCCATCATTTTTATCATCTCTGCACCAGGTTACATGGTACATAAGTGATAAATAAAAACAATTTTTTTTTAAAAGGCACATAGTGCGTATTTAGCTTGATGTCAAAAATTGAGGTTTAGCAAAGCTAGGGGTTTAGGAAAATCTAAATCTCCACTAATGATCATATTCTTAACAATCTATCTGTTCCTATAATCCTTAACACTTCATTCACACACAACTATACCCAGTTCATAAAACCACACTTATGAGTTCATAACCTAGCCACAATTATATGAGTTTACGAACTTACCCTAGTCTGACCTTTGGCGTCCGTTCGCTGAGGGGCTCATAAACATTTCATATAACTATAAGTCAAGAATGTCACATAAGTATGAGTTCTAAGAACTCGTACTTAATCCTATATTCTCTACCTATGACCTATTTATCTGTATATAACAACTAGCGTGACACAACATTTCAATTATTACCAATGCCACCAACTAAGTAGTTTTTACACCAAGTACAATTCCCCGCCCATACAAGGAATCATACAACTCAATTGCTGACACGAGTCCTCATTGAAATCCCCACCTAATCTTAACCCCCTTTTTTCCATACGAATTTCATTTAATCCGTATCCATAATCCATAAATCTTTTATGAGTTTTCATAGTACAATTTCATAGTACAACTTACACACAGCATCTTGCTGTAAACTTTTCAATCATAAGATTGATTCTTTCTGACTGTCATAACCTTATCAGATCACGGGGTGATCTTATCGTATATAATAAGATGTATTACTATACCTATGATCGTTTTGTTTTACGATCTCCTATTCCTGCACTTTCAGTCCTTTAGACTCGGTCTATTCACCATTACTGTTCAACTTTATTATCAGAGTTAGGGAACCCTGTGTCTTTACACTCGCCGAGATTCATCTTTGAATCTTACCGACCAACTAACTCTATGTGAGTTAGATCTTATCCTAATCACTGCGGTTATTGGTCTCAGATATTCCTACCTAAGCTTCATAACCAACAGATCTGATACCAACTGTAGCTTTCATGGTGCTTCCAACCATAGCACCTTACAGGGGTACCTATCAGCTTGCCACCGACTGGCTCGGCGTCCCCTACGGAGAGTCTGGCTTCGGTGCATTCCACACAAGGAAGTCACCAGCGAGAGGCTCAGGGCTCTTCGCAAATTCATGCTTATAGCTCTGATACCAACTGTAGCAGCCCCGAATCCGGGCCCCGAATCGCCGCGGACTCGGTATGCATTCGCCTTATCTGCAATATTTTATCATGATATAGCAAGGGTGAGCATGAAAGTTGCCCAGCAAGTTTAAGTACAATAATATAACGATATATCATGATTGAAGAGTATGAATAATGGGCTTGCTATAATTCATCAATATAATTGAGAACTAGCACGAACAAATTTTTGACTGAACAAGTATTATACATGAACAAACATTTATGAACCAACTGGTAATGAAGGTGATCAGCCTTTCATACCTGACTTATACATGCAGGATGTATAGAGTACAAATTTCATGGCAATCAGCAATGATTAACCATAAGCTTGAAGAAAGTACTCTTATTAGAGTTTAGTAAAAAGAAACTTGCCTGAACCGTTGATTACCGCAACGCAATTTATAACGCTTTACCCGAAGACCTAATATTAGTAATATAGATCTCCAATATTAGAATAATATCATCACAGTATAATACTGTTATATTTATATCCACAGAATAACCTAAACACATAACACATAATTCTATCACATAAGACATAGCATCAAGTCAAACTATTGCAGTCTGAGTTGAAACCGACACAGTTCTATCATCCCGACGGTTTAGTCGGACAATACTCGAGTTTAAGTTCAGTTAAACTCTACTTAAGCACTTAACCATGCCACATAATCACATTTATATGATTTAACATTCGCTTTTTCATTTCATAAGTATTCATTAACATCTAATAAGTCAAATACTAATCCAACAACCTGGATTCTAAATCTAACAACTAAATTACCAACTCAGCAACCTGAATTCCAAATCCAGCAGTCTAAACTGCAATCCAGCAAACTGGATTTAACATATTTTCAATTCATCAAATTTTTTCTCAATCCAGCAAACTGGAATCACAAATTATATAATCCAACAAGCTGTATTCTAAATCCGATTTATGAAAATACCAAATAAGTTTATTATTTTCCAATCCTTTGATCAAACATATATACATTTATTTCATACACAAAAATTATTTTTCCGTAATTTTCTAACTTCCTTTGATATTTTTCAAAAATTAATTCTAGTGCGTAGCTTAAGAAATTAGCTACCTCTTGCTTAACTCCAAACATTCCCATCTCCTGGGATAACCTTATATATGTTAGCTTGATGCTCCATTTTAAATTTCGTGGCAATCGGAGTTATAGAACTCCGTTTATAGCGATTTCCGTCGGAAAATCACAAAAATTGTAATGGTCATAACTTGGTCGTTTTAACTCGGAATTAGCTCATTTTTGGACACGAGCTACATAATACCATATATTTTCATTTCCCAAAATCCTGGAATTTTTCTTATTAAATAAATGTCCAAAATAGCCCCCGTAAAATTTTGGGCAGAAACTTTTTGTCATTTGGCAGTTTTGGAATCCTTTACCAAAACATAAATAAAATGAAATCTATAACTCCGATTAATGATCCGTCAATTTTGTTGGATTCTTATCTTTCCAAACTACAATTTTCATCAATCACAATCCATATTTGGACATGTTATTATCCCGGAAGTGGCTGTTACAAAACTGTCCTTTTAACAGTTTTCTTATCTTTGTGTAGTTTGGGAGAAATCCCATAACTCGTTCAATATTCAACCTAATTGAGTAATTCCAAAGGGATTTTACCCTTAACACATATATCTAGCATCCCAAGAACATAAATCATAAATATCCATCATAGATTTCAAGAAAAATCAAAACCTAGCTCATACTTTAAAAGTTTAAACTTTTTTCGGAAAAATTACATTTTTCTCTTCCTTTGATTTCCACCAATTTAACACCCATTATGGGTAGATCCAAACAATATACACTTATTAACATGTATATACATAGTTTTTGAGTTTAAAAACAAAGTTTCTTATTTCATCAAACAAGCATCAACACAATCAAAGCTAAGAAAAAATTTAGGTTTTCTATCTTTTGAAAAACCTAGTTTCCGTTCCACACTTTAGATCTAACTTTTGATCTACAAAAGAGTTGGATCAATATATTAAAAACTTTTAAACACCAAGATCTAAGGTTATAGCCTCAAGATCACAACTTCAAGTTGTCAAAAATCAAATCAAACCACAAAAGAATCATACTACATAAGTAGAAATTTATTTGCTATACCTTATCTTTTCTTCTTCTCCTTCTTCTTAGTTTGATCATGGAGCTTGGATGTCTCACCTAGAACTCCCCTTTTCTCTCCTCCATGGCTGCCGAATGGCCCTCTTCTCTCACTCTCTCTCTTTCTATAGTTCTTAGATAACTTGGAAGATAGATGAAAGAAAGAAAATATATATTTTTAGATATAGATATATTACAAATATCTACACTCATTCTCCTTATTCTCTCCTACAAAATCCGGCCAAGCTCCTTTCTTCTCCACAAGTCTCCACCTATTCTCTCTTTCCTTCTCTCATTAAACCACCAAGATGTTGCTTGCAAGTTTGAACATAAGTGTTGGACAATTAAAAGAATGACACATGGAGAGTTGGTGAGATTTGGTAACCAACTAAAGTGAACACTTATTACATTCATCTCCCCTTTCTTCCTTCTCTAAATAGCCGGCCATGTGGCCTTTTTAAGCTCCAAATTTGGCTTATTTACTAAATGTTTATTTGATTTAATAATTGTCCAAAAAGTCCTCTCCCACTTGGGCTAAAAGTTGGGTCATTCCCTTAATGTTTTGCTTGAGCCTCTAACCAATTTCATTGGCCAATATTTGGGCTATACATATACATAATCCAATACCTTAAATTCTTATCCAACCCAATTCATTTAATTAGGGTTTTCATTCCCTCAATTATAACACAAATCCTTGCTCATGCACACTTATTTCCTTAACCCAATTAGACTTGCTATAATTAGGTTATAAAATTAATCATTTGAGATATATAAAATAAATCTCCTAGAATTAATTAGTATTCTGAATACCACAATTCTCTTTTTTCATAACCCTTAAGTTATTAAATCCTTCATTCCTAATATATAATTAGGGTTACACTAGTTTCTTTTGTTTGTTTATATAATAAACAAAGATAAACCATCACATAATGATCATATTCTTTATACACAACTTTTTAACCCTTAGGGTTTAATACTTCGCATTAGGATTCCCAAATTAGGGTTTAAATTCTCGATACTGAAATTAGAGTTTCTGAATATATCGTTAGGGTTTTCTAACTTAATCACCATATTCATATCATGAATTTAGGGTTTCGGATTCCCGGAACTGAAACTAGGGTTTCAGAACCGATTTCTACGATTTCTTATCCATTGCTAGGGTTTTCTAACAGAACGTTGACGTTCTTAATATATACTTAGGGTTTGACACATATATAATTAATCTGGTCAACCCTTGACCCTTAACCACATTTAGTACACATACATATTCACATAAATCCTTAATCTTGAATAATTCACCTATATCCTTTACCGAATTTTGAAATCCTAAAAATTCAATCCCAATAACACCAAACGCATACACTTATTTTTTGTCTAGGTCTTTTATTTAACCTTAAATCAATCATTTAAGATTTTCATAAATTGTCTAATTTCTCGGGTTGTCACATTCACCCCTCCTTCTAAGAATTTTGTCCCCGAAATTCACCTTACACCTTACACCGTGCACCTTACACCATTCACACATATTTCACATGCTACCCAATACACCACTCACAAGGGTAAAAATTTTAAAACTGTGCTGAGGAATCGTATAGACTGTTTGTTTGTCATTTTCGCAAAGGTTTTATGGAAATTCATCCGCAAACTGTCATAACTTACGGACACAAAGGGTGATTAGCCCGATATGCCCTGTACTGGCCAAGTACTGCTAGTCGGAACAATTTGTTCCTCTTATCCGCCTAAGGCGCACAAAATTTCTTTCCTCAGTCTTATTTGATTCCGCAGCAAAACAATTTGGTTCAGGAAATTTCTTTCAATAAACACTTGGAGTTTTTGAAAACATTTTTTTTTAGAATGACGTCATGATGTCGCACTGTATTTAACAGTCCGTTGAGGATTTCGTCATTTTGTGACTTTGTTATACTACATCATACTGTAGTGGGCTGACGATCCTTAGATCACATCCAACACCAAGTAATTCTGCATTGATAACTCCATCATTTTTATCATCTCTGCACCAGGTTACATGGTACATAAGTGATAAATAAAAACAATTTTTTTTTAAAAGGCACATAGTGCGTATTTAGCTTGATGTCAAAAATTGAGGTTTAGCAAAGCTAGGGGTTTAGGAAAACCTAAATCTCCACTAATGATCATATTCTTAACAATCTATCTGTTCCTATAATCTTTAACACTCCATTCACACACAACTATACCCAGTTCAAAAACCACACTTATGAGTTCATAACCTGGCCACAATTATATGAGTTTACGAATTTACCCTAGTCTGACCTTTGGCGTCCGTTCGCTGAGGGGCTCATAAATATTTCATATAACTATAAGTCAAGAATGTCACATAAGTATGAGTTCTAAGAACTCGTACTTAATCCTATATTCTCTACCTATAACCTATTTATCTGTATATAACAACTAGCGTGACACAACATTTCAATTATTACCAATGCCACCAACTAAGTAGTTTTTACACCAAGTACAATTCCCCGCCCATACAAGGAATCATACAACTTAGTTGCTGACACGAGTCCTCATTGAAATCCCCACCTAATCTTAACCCCCTTTTTCCATACGAATTTCATTTAATCCGTATCCATAATCCATAACTCTTTTATGAGTTTTCATAGTACAATTTCATAGTACAACTTACACACAGCATCTTGCTGTAAACTTTTCAATCATAAGATTGATTCTTTCTGAATATTATGGTGTGGATTTGATATAATGTTATATTTCCCGACCAATCGAATATTTTCTAACAACTTGCATACTTTGAAAAATTTATAAAAATTACCCACAACTATAACATTATATCAAATCCACACCATAATATTCAAAAATATATTTCGAAAAATTTAAATCTCTATTCATAAAATCTGGGGTTTCATAAAAGCAATTATTACTGAAGGGGGAAGCGAAGCTGCATCCCGATATAATCAAGAGAAGAAGAAGTAGAAGTAGAAGAAGACAAATGAAGGAGGAAACAGTGGCGGTAGTAATCTAAACAAGAGAAAGTGGAGCGAGAATACCAAGTCGGGTAATAAGACAGAAGGGAATAAGAAAGGAGGGGAGCCATGTGCTACCTACGGAAAGAATTATTCAGGAGTATGTCTGACGAAGAAGCGAGTCTACTATAACTGTGGTCAAGAGGGACACATGTCACCCAATTGCCCTAACCCGAAGAAGATACAAGGTTGTTTTGTGTGTGGAACGACTAATCATTTGGTTCAGGACTGCCTAGAGAGAAATATGGAGAAGGAAAGTGCCAACAAGGGACCCGATAGTGGAACCTTGGCAATTCGAGGACCTACACAGCCAAGGAGACCAACAGCCCGTACATTTAATATAATGGCTCAAGACGCAGTTGATGTTAAGAAAATGGCGACACGTAATGATTTCGCTTAGAAATTAAATTTCACGAGAAATATTGAATAGATTTTCCTGTGAATTGTAAGACCCCAACTTTTATTAATACTGATGAATTTTTCTATAAATATCATTTTTAAATATTAAGGTTTGAAATTGAAATAATGTTATAGTTGTGGATAATATTTATAAATTTTGCAAAGTAAGCAAGTTGTTATATTATATTCGATTGGTCGGGGAATATTCATTTTAACAAGGAATATTCGTACGACAGCACAATCATTGGTGGACCCCACAACAGAATTATTGTCAAAATGAGAAAATGACAAAAATATCTTTTTATAAAAATAACGGCGAACGTTTTACCATTAACTGTTGAAATACCAGGTGTTAAAAGTACAATAATACGCGTAGTTGCATAGTAGCACACGGTATTGATTATTGATGCTTACGTGAGAAGTCACTCAGTTTTGTTCAATTATTACAACAGTAATTGCTGCATAGTATATCACGTTATTTGATTCAATTATTGTCGATATTTTATATATTATTAAATTAATAATTGAGATGACAAGTTATTCATATTATTATTTGCATAATTAACAATGTCTAGAAAGTTCTGTCGAGGAGAGGTTTGGTCACCTAATTGAGCACCAATAGGGAGAAATACTTTTTGGAAAGCCCCCTCTTTTCTGGGAACGATCTGGTTGTTAATATTGCGAGTTCTAATAATAAGAATAAACATTGTTAAAAATATTGGGGGGATTTTTATGAAGTATTTGTTGGACCCCCATTTACCCATTTTTCAAAATAATCGGTAAAAAAAATTTAGTATTTTTTTTATAATAAAGGTGGGGCCTATATGTGGGGCCCACATGTGACTTTGGAAATCTGAAATTGTTAGGGGAAAAGGTTACGGGAATGGAAGGGAGTTATATTATTATTATTATTATTATTATTATTATTATTATTATTATTATTATTATTATTATTATTATTATTATTATTATTATTATTATTAATATTATTATTATTGCCTTTGACGTATGGCAAAATTTATAATTATATATATATATATAATAATATTTTATAAGTTTTGTTTTATTTGATTTTAAATAGAATATATTATATTTTATTTAAAGTTTTTGTTTTATTAGAATATTTTACACAAAAAAATCAAAATTCAGAAAATTTTCGTCAGTTGAGCGCCCGTGCATTCTTCACTGTGCAGTACACGATTTCTAAATTCAAATAGTATCATTTCCATTCTCCTATAAATAGGATGCTTAGTTAGAATTGAAAATCACACCAGAATTAAAGAATTCTTCTTCTATAATATTGAGTGTATTTCTTTTAAGTTTTAGAAAGCTTTGAGCGTAAAAAATAGTAAAAGTTTTCTTCAAGAATATCCCCGCTATACCAGTTGGAATACTCTTCTTTTCAAGGTTAGGGATATTATTTTTGTTCAATATTCGCTTGAAATAATATTTTCTTCTATACTCTGTAGTATGTAAGTAATATTATTTGGTTTTAGATTTCGAATTCTATATTCATTGTGTTGAAGTTTTGGCTTCTATACTCCATGAAATTAGTAGAATATCATTGATATTTGCGCTTCATTCAGTATATTTTCATGGAAATATTATTCTGAGCATTCTTGATAAGTTTTAACTTTTTCATGTCGGGGTTACTATTCCCGAAGTCACTATTCACGGGTACTATTCACTCAGTTACTATTCACCCGGGGTAATATTCATGATAAAAATTGATTTCTTTTTGGTCCAAATCATTTTTGATATAATATTATTCTTGAATTTTACTCCACAAAGCAGTATCATGTTGACAATTTGGACATTATTGAATTCTGAATAAATTAAATTATAAATCTTTAAAATTAATCATTTACTTTTATTTAATTGAATTCTTATATCATTGTCATCATCCTCATGCTTATATTGTTATGAAAGTCATTTTTGGCCCGTAGTTCATAGATGGACTTGGTATGATTATGACCAGGGATTATTCGGTATAATCATGACCATAATGTTACAAATGATGTGGTAAAAGTCCTCATTGGCCCGTAGTGCATTGATGGACTATTGTTGGCATGATCATGACCATTGGTGAATACACGAATATCTTTGGTCCATAATACATGGATAATTTGTGGTCGTGATACTTAAGAATAACATTGGCCGTAGTGCAAGGGTGATTCAATGATGTGGATTATTTATTAAGCTGAGTCTCAGCGATAAAAGTGATGAAAAACCTTTTAAATCATAGAAAATAGTAGATTTTATACTCTACTTGACTCTTTTAATGGATTGATTGTTCCGCTGCAGTTAAACTTGATGTTTATTATATTTTATCAGTTTAACACTGTTGAAGGCTAAAGATAATTTATTCTGCATTATCTTAGTCATAATATTTCTTATTGGGCTAGTTGAGCACAACCTTTTCTTTAACCATTCTCTTCAGGAACTTAGAATATAGCTGAGACTAGTCGGGGAATGGATTGACGGTCCAGATGGTTGCATTAGTAGACCTCACTATTCTGTGAAATTATGTTTTTTCGTATTTTACACGACAGTTGTAAAATTAAGTTATATTTGAATTCTGTATCATGTATCTGGCGACTCAGAACGGGTGATGTATACCTATTTTGGGAGCGTCCCAGTTGGTATCAAAGCTTAGGGATATGATCCCTGGCTAAGATGTGAGACTAGAACTAGGGGGAGAGACGGGTAATTCCTTCGCTAATATGACCTACCTAAGTTTATTTCTTATTTAATTGGTCGGTCAGAATATATAGGGATATTATGTGGTGTGTCAATTAACCATTTTTTTGTGGCAGTTTTTGAAAATGACATCCGAGAATGTTGAGAATAGCAATGGAGCACAGGAGACCATTGAGTCACCACAGATCAATACACAGGATAATGTACAATAGGAAGATGATATTCCTTAGGTAACCAACAACACTGATCAAATGATGAACGATGGGATGTTCAGAGGCTTTATGCAATTCATGCAACATCAGGCGAGAGCGGCTCCTGTCCAAAATGTAGGTGGAAGCACTGGCAACTCTCGGACGGTCACCGCTAAGCAGTTCAAGGAGTTGGGACCACCAGAGTTTATTGGAGAGCCAAAACCACTTAAGGCGAAGACGTGGATAAAGGAGATCACCAAGATATTTGATGTCTTGGGATGCTCCGAGGAGCAAAAGGTTCCATTTTCCACCTTTATGTTGCGAGGAGAGGCATATTACTGGTGGAAATCGGTAAAGCGTACTCAACCTGCCGCACTGAAGATGTCTTGGGAGAAGTTTCACGAACTATTTAACTACAAGTACTTTCCCGAAAGTATTCATCACATGAAGGAGGTAGAGTTCATCAAGATGGAGCAAAACAATATGACCGTGTCGCAGTACGAAACTAAGTTTGCCGAGTTGTCCCGGTTTGTATTCCACTTGGTTGATAATGAGGAGAGAATGACGCGGATGTTTCTAAGAGGTTTAAAACTCGAGATACATCAATATCTAAATTCTCATAAATTGTGTTTGTATTTAGATGTTGTAAATAGGGCTCAGTTATTGGAACGCCATAACGAGTCGACTCAACCAAGAAAAAGCAGCCGGCAAAATGATAATACCAGTGGTAACAGTCATCGAACCGGTGACAACAAACGTGGAGGAAATCAACATGCCAGAAATGGTAACCACTTCGGTGGTAATCATAGCCAAGACAATAAAGTAGACATTTCAAGAAGTGGAGATTCAACAATGATGGAAAGACGTCATCACCAGCACCCATTGTTAAGGAAGGAGAACGACCACCTATCATATGTTTCAAATGCGGAGGGGAGGGACACCTCAGTCCAAATTGTGCGCAGCAGTCCAAAACGTGTTACAATTGTGGAAGAGAAGGTCACCTAGCTAGATTTTGTCGTACAGGGAAGCCAAGTCCAGTTGGAACGGTGACACCAGATGTCATCCCAGACAAGTCAAAACCAGCAGTTCAAGGGAGAGCGTTTGTTGTGACCTCCCAGAAAGCAAGGAACCCGAACGAGGTCATCACGGATAAGCTTATCATAAACTCTAGCGAAGTATATACCTTATTTGATATCGGTTCTACCCATTCTTTTATTTCTCCTACTTGCGCTCAACGTTTAAATTTAACTCTAGAAAAATTAGACTTTGACTTATTTGTTTAAACTCCGTTGGGAGAAACCTTCATTACATCCACTGTTTATAAGTCTTGTTTCATTAAAATCAGTACCCTTACATTACCTGTCGATCTTATTTCATTGAAAATACTTGCATTTTACGTAATTCTATGGATTGATTGGTTAACTACTCATCATGCAAAAATTGATTGTTTTCATAGGTTGTTAGCTTTCATATTCCTAACCAACCTATTATGCGAATTCAAGCAACCAAACAATTAAAATCAATCACTATCATCTCAAGCCATAAAGCTATTCGTTTATTGAAAAACGGATGTCAAGCTTTCTTAGCTCATGTCACGTATTTAAACAAAAATACGTCAGTTTTGAATGATATTTCTATTGTTAATAAATTTCCTGACGTATTCCCTGAAGAACTTCCTGGCCTACCCCCAGAGCATGAAATTGAATTTTGTATCGACCATGAACCCGGTACAAAACCCATTTTTAAAGCCCCATATCGAATGGCTCCTATTGAACTTCAGGAGTTAAAGACCCAATTGCAGGAATTGTTAGACACCGGAATCATTCGTCCTAGTACGTATCCTTGGGGTTCTCCTGTTCTATTCGTGAAGAAGAAAGATGGGAATATGCCACTTTGTATTCATTATCGGGAGTTGAATCATGTCACCATCATAAATAGGTACCCATTGCCACGTATTGATGACCAATTTGACCAGTTGCAAGGCGCCAAATTCTTTTCAAAGATCGATCTTCGTTCCGGATATCATCAGTTAAAGATTAAAATCGATGACATTCCAAAGACTGCTTTCAGAACTGGGTACGGGCATTATGAATTCCTAGACATATCTTTTGGATTGACTAATGCTCTTGCGGCCTTCATGGATATGATGAACCGAGTATTCAAGGAATATTTGGATCATTTTGTGGTTGTCTTTATTGATGAAGTCCTCATTTACTCCAAAATCCGTGAAGATCATGAGCAACACTTAAGGCTGATACTCCAAAAGCTTCATGAAATTAAGTTTTATGCCAAGTTGAAGAAATGTGAGTTCTGGCTTGAGGAAGTTTCATTCCTAGGGCACGTGATATCAAGTCATGGAATATCTGTTGACCCGACAAAGATTGAAGCAATACAAAGCTAGGAGCAACCTAAGTCAGTGACCAAAGTACGTAGCTCTCTCAGCTTAACTGGTTATTATCGGAGATTCGTGGAAGGGTTTTCTCGAATCCCTACTCCATTAACTCAGCTGACTCAAAAAGATACAAAATTCGGTTGGAGCGAGGAATGTGAGAAGAGTTTTCAAAAACTCAAGAGGAGACTCATTTTAGCACCTGTTCTGATAATACCATCTGGTTCGGAGGGATTTGTCATCTATAGTGATGCTTCAGGAAAAGGGTTAGGATGTGTTCTCATGCAACATGAGAAAGTCATAGCCTATGCCTCTCGACAACTCAAAGAATATGAGAGGAATTATCATACTCATGATCTAGAGTTGGCATCTGTTGTCTTCGCACTTCAAATTTGGAGGCATTACTTGTATGGGGAGAAAGTATAGATCTTTACGGATCATAAAAGCCTCAAATATTTCTTTACTCAAAAAAAACTCAAATGCGACAACGGTGTTGGCTTGAACTGTTGAAAGATTAAGATCATACCATTCAATACCATCCTGGAAAAGCGAACGTGGTAGCTGACACATTGAGTAGAAGATCATATGCATGTACGAGTGCGATATTGTCATCACAAAGGCCCATCTTGTATTACTTGTAAAGGATGTAGATAGAGTTAAAGACTATTTCATAGAATAATGAGGACTTATTTTGAGTTCGAATATTGTCTAAAAGATAATATTTATATTAAAACTCACAGCTCATGTTGTATATTTAAGGTTGTATTTGTATTATGTACCATGTATTTGACGACTCAGAATAGGTGATGTATACCTATTTTGGGGGCATCAAAGTTCGTATCAAAGCTTAGGGATATGATCACTGACTAAGATGTGAGACTAGAACTAGGAAGGGAGAGACGGGGAATTCCTTCGCTAGTATGACCTACCTAAGTTTATTTGGTATTTAATTGGTCGGTTAGAGTATAGGGATAATATGTGATATCATAACTAATCCTTTTTTTGGCAGTATCTGAAAATGACATCCGAGAATGTTGAGAATAGCAATGGAGCACAGGAGACCGTTGAGTCTCCACATATCAATAATCAGGATAATGTGCATCGGGAAGGCGACAATCCTCATGCAAACAACAACACTGACCAAATGATGAATGATGGAATGTTCAGAGGCTTTATGCAATTCATGCAACATCAGGCGAGAGCAGCTCCTATCCAAAATGTAGGTGGAAACACTGGAAACTCTCGGACGGTCACCGCTAAATAGCTCAAGGAGCTGGGACCACCGGAGTTTATTGGAGAGACAAAACCACTTAAGGGCGAAGCATTGTTAAAGCAGATAACCAAGATATTTGATGTCTTGGGATGCTTCGAGGAGCAAAAGGTTCCATTTTATACCTTTATGTTGCGAGGAGAGGCAGATTACTGGTGGAAATCGGTAAAGCGTACTCAACCTGCCGCACTGAAGATATCTTAGGAGAAGTTTCACGAACTATTCAACTACAAGTACTTTCCCGAAAGTATTCATCACATGAAGGAGGTATAGTTCATCAAGCTGGAGAAAAACAATATGAACGTGTCGCAGTACGAAACTAAGTTTGTCGAGTTGTTCCGGTTTGCATTCCACTTGGTTGATAATGAGGAGAGAATGACGCGGATGTTTCTAAGAGGTTTAAAACTCGAGATACGTCAATATCTAAATTCTCATAAATTGTGTTTGTATTCAGATGTTGTAAATAGGGCTCAGTTATTGGAACGCCATAACGAGTTGACTCAACCAAGAAAAAGCAGCCGACAAAATGATAATACCAGTGGTAACAGTCATCGAAGCGGTGACAACAAACGTGGAGGAAATTAACATGCCAGAAATGGTAACCACTTCGGTGGTAATCATAGCCAAGACAATAAAGTGGACATTTCAAGAAGAGGAGATTCAACAATGATGGAGAGACGTCGTCACCAGCACCCGTTGTTAAGGAAGGAGAACAACCGCCTATCATATGTTTCAAAAGCGGAGGGGAGGGACACATAAGTCCAAATTGTGCGCAGCAGTCCAAAACGTGTTACAATTGTGGAAGATAAGGTCACCTAGCTACATTTTGTCGTACAAGGAAGTCAAGTCCAGTTGGAAAAGTGACACCAGATGTCATCCCAGACAAGTCAAAACCAGCAGTTCAAGGTAGAGCGTTTGTTGTGACCTCCCAGAAAGCAAGGAACCCGAACGAGGTCATCACGGATAAGCTTATCATAAACTCTAGCGAAGTATATACCTTATTTGATATCGTTTCTACCCATTCTTTTATTTCTCCTACTTACGCTCAACGTTTAAATTTAACTCTAGAAAAATTAGACTTTGACTTATCTGTTTAAACTTCGTTGGGAGAAACCTTCATTACATACACTGTTTATAAGTCTTGTTTGGTTAAAATCGGTACCCTCACATTACTTGTCGATCTTATTTCATTGAAAATACTTGCATTTGACGTAATTCTATGGATTGATTGGTTAACTACTCATCATACAAAAATTGATTATTTTCATAAGGTTGTTAGCTTCCATATTCCTAACCAACTTATTATGCGAATTCAAGAACCAAACAATTGAAATCAATCACTATCATCTCAAGCCATAAAGCTATTCGTTTATTGAAAAACGGATGTCAAGCTTTCTTAGCTCATATCAAGGATTTAAACAAAAATACGTCAGTTTTGAATGATATTTCTATTGCTAATAAATTTCCTGATGTATCCCCTGAACAACTTCCTGGCCTACCCCCAGAGCATGAAATTGAATTTTGTATCAACCTTGAACCCGATACAAAACCCATTTTCAAAGCCCCATATCGAATGGCTCATATTGAACTTCAGGAGTTAAAGACCCAACTGCAGGAATTATTAGACACCGGTTTCATTCGTCCTAGTACGTCTCCTTAGGGTGCTCCTGTTCTATTCGTGAAGAAGAAAGATGGGAATATGCGACTTTGTATTCATTATCGGGAGTTGAATCATGTCACCATCATAAATAGGTACCCATTGCCACGTATTGATGACCTATTTGACCAGTTGCAAGGCGCCAAATTCTTTTCAAAGATCGATCTTCGTTCTGGATATCATCAGTTAAAGATTAAAATCGATGACATTCCAAAGACTGCTTTCAAAACTGGGTACGTTTATTACGAATTCCTAGACATGTCTTTTGGATTGACTAATGCTCTTGCGGCCTTCATGGATATGATGAACTGAGTATTCAAGGAATATTTGGATCATTTTGTGGTTGTCTTTATTGATGAAATCCTCATTTACTCCAAAAGTCGTGAAGATCATGAGCAACACTTGAGGCTGATACTCCAAAAGCTTCATGAAATTAAGTTTTATGCCAAGTTGAAGAAATGTGAGTTCTGGCTTGAGGAAGTTTCATTCCTAGGGCACGTGATATCAAGTCATGGAATATCTGTTGACCCGACAAAGATTGAAGCAATACAAAGCTAGGAGCAACCTAAGTCAGTGACCAAAGTACGTAGCTCTCTCAGCTTAACTGGTTATTATCGGAGATTCGTGGAAGGGTTTTCTCGAATCCCTACTCCATTAACTCAGCTGACTCAAAAAGATACAAAATTCGGTTGGAGCGAGGAATGTGAGAAGAGTTTTCAAAAACTCAAGAGGAGACTCATTTTAGCACCTGTTCTGATAATACCATCTAGTTCGGAAGGATTTGTCATCTATAGTGATGCTTCAGGAAATGGGTTAGGATGTGTTCTCATGCAACATGGGAAAGTCATAGCCTATGCCTCTCGACAACTCAAAGAATATAAGAGGAATTATCCTACTCATGATCTAGAGTTGGCATCTGTTGTCTTCGCACTTCAAATTTGGAGGCATTACTTGTATGGGGAGAAAGTGCAGATCTTTACGGATCATAAAAGCCTCAAATATTTCTTTACTCAAAAGAAACTCAAATGCGACAACGGTGTTGGCTTGAACTGTTGAAAGATTATGAAATAGCATTCAATACCATCCTGGAAAAGTGAACGTGGTAGCTGACGCATTGAGTAGAAGATCATATGCATGTACGAGTGCGATATTGTCAACGCAAAGGCCCATCTTGTATGACTTGCAAAGGTTGTAGATAGAGTTAAAGACTATTTCATAGAATAATGAAGACTTATTTTGAGTTTAAATACTGTCTAGAAGATAATATTTGTATTAAAACTCATAGCTCATGTTGTATATTTAAGGTTGTATTTGTATTATGTACCATGTATTTGACGACTCAGAATAGGTAATGTATACCTATTTTGGGGGCATCACAGTTCGTATCAAAGCTTAGGGATATGATCACTGGCTATGATGTGAGACTAGAACTAGGAAGGGAGAGACGGGGAATTCCTTCGCTAGTATGACATACCTAAGTTTATTTGGTATTTAATTGGTAGGTCAGAGTATAGGGATAATATGTGATATCATAACTAATCCTTTTTTTGGTAGTATCTGAAAATGACATCCAAGAATATTGAGAATAGCAATGGAGCACAGGAGACCGTTGAGTCTCCACATATCAATAATCAGGATAATGTGTATCGGGAAGGCGACAATCCTCATGCAAACAACAACACTGACCAAATGATGAATGATGGAATGTTCAGAGGCTTTATGCAATTCATGCAACATCAGGCGAGAGCAGCTCCTGTCTAAAATGTAGGTGGAAACACTGGAAACTCTCGGACGGTCACCGCTAAACAGTTCAAGGAGCTGGGACCACCGGAGTTTATTGGAGAGAAAAACCACTTAAGGCGGAATCATGGATAAAGTATATCACCAAGATATATGATGTCTTGGGATGCTCCGAGGAGCAAAAGGTTCCATTTTCCACCTTTATGTTGCGAGGAGAGGCAGATTACTGGTGGAAATCGGTAAAGCGTACTCAACCTGCCACACTAAAGATGTCTTAGGAGAAGTTTCATGAACTATTCAACTACAAGTACTTTACCAAAAGTATTCATCACATGAAGGAGGTAGAGTTCATCAAGCTGGAGCAAAACAATATGACCGTGTCGCACTACGAAGCTAAGTTTGCCGAGTTGTCCCAGTTTGCATCTCACTTGGTTGATAATGAGGAGAGAATGACGCGGATGTTTCTAAGAGGTTTAAAACTCGAGATACGTCAATATCTAAATTCTCATAAATTGTATTTGTATTCAGATGTTGTAAATAGGGCTCAGTTATTGGAACGCGATAATGAGTCGACTCAACCAAGAGAAAGCAGCCAGCAAAATGATAATACCAGTGGTAACAGTCATCGAAGCGGTGACAACAAACGTGGAGGAAATCAACATGCCAGAAATGGTAACCATTTCGGTGGTAATCATAGCCAAGACAATAAAGTGGACATTTCAAGAAGAGGAGATTCAACAATGATGGAAAGACGTCGTCACCAGCACCCGTTGTTAAGGAAGAAAAACGACCACCTATCATATGCTTCAAATGCAGAGGGGAGGGACATATCAGTCCAAACTTCGTGATGCCATCCAATGCGTGTTATAATTGTGGAAGAGAAGGTCACCTAGCCCGATTTTATTGTGCACCGAAGACAAGTCCAGTTGGAACGGTGACACAAAATACCGTCCCATACAAGTCCAAATAGTAGTTCAAGGGAGAGCGTTTGTTGAGACCTCCCAGAAAGCAAGGAACCCAAACGAGGTCATCGCGGGTAAGCTTATCATAAACTCTAGCAAAGTCTATACCTTATTTGATATAGGTTCTACCCATTCTTTTATTTCTCCTACTTGCACTCAACGATTAAATTTGACTCCGGAGAAATTAGACTTTGACTTATATGTGAAAACTCTGTTGGGAGAAACCTTCATTACATCCACTATTTATAAGTCTTGTTTAGTTCAAATCGGTACCTTCACATTACCTGTCGATCTTATTTCATTGAAAATACTTGCATTTGACGTAATTCTTGGGATTGATTGGTTAACTACTCATCATGCTAAAATTGATTGTTTTCGTAAGGTTGTTAGCTTTCATATTCCTAATCAACCTATTATACGAATTCAAGCGACCAAACCATTAAAATCAATCACGGTCATCTCAAACCATAAAGCTATTCGTTTATTAAAAAATGGATGTCAAGCTTTCTTAGCTCACGTCACAGATTTAAAAAAAATACGTCAGATTTGACTGATATTTCTATTGTTAATAATTTTCCTGACGTATTCCCTGAAGAACTTCATGGCCTACCCCCAGAACGTGAAATTGAATTTTGTATCGACCTAGAACCCTATACAAAACCCATTTCCAAAGCCCCATATCGAATGGCTCCTATTGAACTTCAGGAGTTAAAGACCCAATTACAGGAATTGTTAGACATTGGTTTCATTCGTCCTAGTACGTCTCCTTGGGGTGCTCCTGTTTTATTCGTGAAGAAGAAAGATGGAAGTATGCGAATTTGTATTGATTATCGGGAGTTGAATCATGTCACCATCAAAAATAGGTACCCGTTGCCTCGCATTGATGACCTATTTGACCAGTTAAAAGGAGCACAATTCTTTTCAAATATCGATCTTCATTCTAGATATCATCAGCTAAAGGTTAGAACTGAGGATATTCCATAGACTGCCTTCAGAACTCGGTACGGGCATTATGAATTCTTAGTCATGTCTTTTAGATTGATTAATGCTCCTGCTGCCTTCATAGATATGATGAACCGAGTACTCAAGGAATATTTGGATCACTTTATGGTCATCTTTATTGATGACATCCTCATATATTCCAAAAGTCGTGAAGATCATGAGCAACACCTGAGACTGATACTCCAAAAGCTTTGAGAAAACAAGCTTTATGACAAGTTGAAGAAATGTGAGTTCTGGCTTGAGGAAGTAGCATTCCTTGGGCACGTAGTATCAAGTCATGGAATATCTGTTGACCCGACAAAGATTGAAGCTATTCAAAGCTAGGAGCAACCTAAATTAGTGACCGAAGTACGTAGCTTTCTTGGATTAGCTGGTTATTATCAGAGATTCGTGGAAGGGTTTTCTCGAATCACTACTCCATTAACTCAGCTGACTCGGAAAGATATAAAGTTAGGTTGGAGCAAAGAATGTGAGAAGATTTCAAGAACTCAAGAGGAGACTCATTTCAGCACCTGTTTTGACAATACCATCTAGCTCGAAGGGATTTGTTATCTATAGTGATGCTTCAGGCAAAGAGTTGGGATGTGTTCTCATGCAACATTGGAAAGTCATAGCCTATGCCTCAAGACAACTCAAAGAATATGAGAGGAATTATCCTACTCATGATCTAGAGTTGGCAGTTGTTGTCTTCGCACTTAAAATATGGAGGCATTACTTGTATGGGAAGAAAGTGGAGATCTTTACGGATCATAAAAGCCTCAAATATTTGTGCACTCAAAAGGAACTCAACTTGCGACAACGATATTGGCTTGAACTGTTGAAAGATTATGATCATACCATCCAATACCATCCTGGAAAAGCGAACATGGTAGCTGACGCATTGAGTAGAAGATCTTATGCAAGTACGAGTGCGATATTGTCAACGCAAAGGCCCATTTTGTGTGACTTGCAAAGGATGAAGATAGAGCTAAAGACTCCACTACAGACTTGGAGCTGATGCGTATGAGGAAAAAAGTACAAGAAGGTGCTATGCCAGAAGCAAGAATCGATGAAGAAGGAATACTTCGAGTCAACTCCAGACTTTGTGTTCCTAACGACCCTGATTTAAAGTATAAAATCATGATGGAGGCACACAACACACCGTTTGCAATCCATCCTGGGAGTACCAAAATGTATCATGATGTTCAACATACATTTTGGTGGGGCAATATGAAGAGAGAGATAGCGTTGTTTATCTCAAGGTGTCTAACGTGTCAACGAGTCAAGGCGGAGCATCAAGTACCAAAAGGTCCATTGCAACCACTTGAAATTCCAAAATGGAAGTGGGAGCACATTACCTTGGATTTCATTACTGGTCTTCCCAATGTTTCTCAAGGCATAGATGCAATTTTGGTCATTGTTGATAGATTGACCAAGTCTGCTCACTTCTTACCTATACGAGAAACTTATACACTTGAACGTCTTGCTCGTATATACATAAATGAGGTTGTAAGATTGCATGGTATGCCAGTATCCATGGTGTCTGATCGAGACCCAAGATTCACTTCACGATTTTGGGTTAGTTTGCAAAAAGCTATGGGCACGGAATTACGATTTAGCTCAGCATTATCATCCTCAGACGGACAGGCAGTCGGAGAGGACTATTTAAACTCTTGAAGATCTATTAAGACTCTGTATCCTTGACATCAAGGGAAGTTGGGACAAGTTCTTACCATTGGTGGAGTTTTCCTACAACAACAGTTATCAAACAAGTATTGGCATAGCTCCATTTGAGGAGTTGTATGGAAGAAAGTGTCGTTCTCCAGTATGTTGGGATGAGGTGGTTGAAGCAACGTTGTTGGGACCAGAGTTGGTACGTATGACTACGGAAAAGATTCAAACGATCCGATAACGTATAAAAACCTCACAAGATCGACAAAGGAGTTATATTGATCTTCATCGAAAGGACATGGAATTCAATATAAGAGATCATGTGTTGTTACGTGTTGCTCCATGGAAAAGAGTTACGAGATTTGGAAAGAGGGGAAAGCTCAATCCTCGATTCATCGGCCCATTTTTAATCCTCGGTCGAGTAGGAACTGTAGCCTATAGACTCGCTTTACCGCCAAGTATGTCTCGTGTTCATAACGTTTTTCACATATCCATGTTACGTAAATATGTGGAAGACCCGAACCACATTATTAAGTAAGAATCGGATGAAATAGCGAAAGATTTGACGTATGAAGAGGTTCATGTTCAAATCTTGGATAAGGAGGAACATATTCTATGCTCCAAGGTTATACCTCAAGTCAATGTTTTGTGGAGAAACCACGATGTTGAGGAAATGACTTGGGAGTTAGAATCTGAAATTAAATCAAGGTATCCTTACCTCTTTAACATACCAGGTACGTACCCTAATTTCGAGGGCAAAATTTTATAAGAAGGGGAGGTTGTAAGACCCCGATTTTTTTAATAAAGATAATTTTTCTATAAATATCATTTTTGAATATTATGGAATGAATTTGATATAATGTTATAGTTGTGGGTAATATTTATAAATTTTGCAAAGTAAGAAAGTTGTTATATAATATTCGATTGGTCGGGGAATATTCGTTTTAATAGGGAATATTCGTACAACGGCACAATCATTGGTGGACCCCACAACAAAATTATTGTTGGATTGAGAAAACGACAAAAATATTTTATGAAAATAACGGCGGAAGTTTTACCGTTAACTGTTGAAACACCCGGTGTTAAAAGTAAAGTAATACGCATGGTTGCATAGTAGCACACGGTATTGATTATTGATGTTTACGTGAGAAGTCACTCAATTTTGTTCAATTATTACTACAGTAATTGTTGTATAATATCTCACGTTATTTGATTCAATTATTGTCAATATTTTATATATTATTAAATCAATAATTGAGACGACAAAGTTATTAATATTATTATTTGCAATATTAACGATGTCTAGAAGTTCTGTCAAGTAGAGGTTTGGTCACCTAATTGTGTGCCAATAGGGAGAAATCCTTTTTGGAAAGCCCCCTCTTTCCTAGGAATGACCTGGTTGATTAATAGTGTGAATTATAATAATGATGATGCGTTTTGTTTTATTAGTATTATTAATGTAATAAAACAGAATACTTTTTATATAAAATAGAATACTTTTATAAAGTTATTAGTTTTATTAGATTATAAATAGAATATATAATATTCTATTATGCATAGTATTTTGCATAGTAAAATTTTTTTATATAAAACAGAATACTTTTATAAAGTTATTTGTTTTATTAGACAATAATTAGAATATATTATATTTTATTATGCATAGTGTTGTATAGTGTCTGCATAGTATTTTGCATAGTAAAATCTTTTTATATAAAACAAAATACTTTTACAAAGTTATTTGTTTTATTAGATTTTAAATAAAATATATAAATATATATATATATATAGAATATATTATATTTTATTGCATAGTGCAGCATAGTATCCTTTCTATTTTCCTATAAATAGGATGCTTAGTTAGAATTGAAAGCCACACCAGAAGTTCAGAGGATTCTTCTGTAATCTTGAGCGTATTTCTTTAGAGTTTTAAGAAGCTTTGAGCGTAGTGCAAGTTTTCTTCAAGAATATCCTCGCCCTACCAGTCGGAATACTCTTCTTTTACGGTAAGGGATATTATTTGTTGTACTCGTAAGAGGTATTATTTCTTTCTTATTCATGAAGAGAACTTATGTTATTCCATTCTTTATTATTCTGTTGGAATAACCTGTATATGCGGGCTACCCTATACTTGGTGAAATTCTTCTGTTACTACATGCTTTATTATTCTGTTGGAACATCCTGTCTGTGCGTTTACACATGACCTGGTTCCGTTGTTTATTATTCTATTGGAACATCGTGTCTGTGCATTTACGCATGACCTAGTTCCGTTGTTTATTATTCTGTTGGAACATCCTGTCTGTGCGTTTACGCATGACCTGGTTCCATTATTTATTATTCTGCTGGAATAACCTGTCTGTGCGGTCTATCGCATGTCTGGTGATTTCTTTTGTTATTCCATTATTTATTATACTCAGTTGGTTAAAGTTTTAACTTCTATACTCCATGAAATTAGTGGAATATCCTTGATATTTGCGCTTCTCCAGTATCTTTTCATGGAAATACTCTTCTGAACATTCTTGAGTGTTACTCTACAAAGAAGTATCATGTTGACAATTTTGACATTATTAGTTCCTTGATAAATTAATTCTTGAACTTATTTTATTGAATTCTTATATCATTGTCATCATCCTAATATTTATATTATGTTGAAAGTCATCTGTGGCCTGTAGTGCATAGATGGACCTCGTATGATTATGACCAGGGATTATTCGGTGTAATCATGACCGTAATGTTACAAATGATGTGAAAAAAGTCCTCATTGTCCCGTAGTGCATTGATGGACAGTTGTTGGCATGATCATGACCATTGATTAATACATGAATATCCTTGGCCCATAGTGCATGGATAATTTATGGTTGTGATACTAAGGAATATCACTGGTCGTAGTGCAGAGATGATGTGGATTATTTTGTAAGCTGAGTCTCAGCGATAAAAGTAATGAAAAACCTTTTAAATCATAGAAGATAGTAGATTTTATTCTCTACTTGACTCTTCTAATGGATTGCTTGTTCCACTGCAGTTAAACTTGATGTTTGTTATATTTTATTGGTTTAACACTATTGAAGGCTAATGATAATTTATTCTACATTATCTTAGTCATAATATTTCTTACTGGGCTAGTTGAGCTCACCCTTTTGCTTTCATTGTTCTCTTCAAAAAATGAGAATGTAGCAGGGACTAGTCGGGGGACGGAGTGACGATCCAGATGATAGCATTAGTAGTCCTCACTATTCTATGAAATAGTGTGATAATAAATGTATTGAGGACTTATTTTGAGTTTGAATACTGTCTAGAAGATAATATTTGTATTAAAACTCACAGCTCATGTTGTATATTTAAGGTTGTATTTGTATTCTGTACCATGTATTTGACGACTCAGAATAGGTGATGTATACCTATTTTGGGGGCGTCATAGATAATTTGTGGTCGTGATACTTAAGAATATCCTTGGTCGTAGTGTAAGGGTGATTCGATGATGTGTATTATTTATTAAGCTGAGTCTCAGCGATAAAAGTGATGAAAAACCTTTTAAATCATAGAAGATAGTAGATTTTATACTCTACTTGACTCTTATAATAGATTGCTTGTTCCGCTGCAGTTAAACTTGATGTTTATTATATTTTATCAGTTTAACACTGTTGAAGGCTAACGATAATTTATTCTGCATTATCTTAGTCATAATATTTCTTACTGGGCTAGTTGAGCTCACCCTTTTCTTTCACCGTTCTCTTCAGGAACTGAGAATATAGCTGGGACTAGTAGGGGAATGGATTGACGTCCAGATATGACATCCCCAAATCCGGGTACTTAAATTCCACGGGATTTTGTGTTCACTGTAAAAATATCATCTATCTATCTATCTCTAATAAATGCAAACCATGCAATAGATAGAAATAAAATCCTCCCCTTATGGGGTTACAACATCTGAATAATAAATACAATCCCAGGTTAAACTAACCTTAAACATTTGTGCGAAAACATAAATAATTAATAAGTCTTAACACATAAACTCAACATCTCATAAATACAAGTCTTCAACATTTGTTAACCTTGCCCATGCCTTTACTAGTAGAAGGCTCATTGGTTCTTTCGTTCTTAACTACAATGTTATTATTACGCAAGAGTGAGCATGATTGCTCACAAATAAAATAATGAAATAAAAATGTATAATAACATGTGAGGGAATCAAAGACTTCTGAAATAAAAGGTCAACTTTTGAATCAAGAATGAATAACAAAAATCAAAAGATTTCTGAGGGTCATAAGACCTTGAACTATGTCCTAGGTTAGCAAGGGTTATACTTGAAACCTTTAACAGTCATAAGACTATGGACCTTTCTACTCGTACTTAGGGGGATTGGCCCTTAGTACTATATTGTGCACAATATCTTAACGCTAACGCATAAGTAAATCCCTTTGCAAGGTTGTTCATCTCAGTTTGACATTAGAGTCCGCACCAAAGGAAGTTTGGTTTGGATAAATCAATAAGGGTTCTGAATTTAAAACGTTCATCAACTATGGACTAGTTGAATCAATAAGGATTCGCTAGTCTAACAAGGTTCAACAATAAATGATATTTATAATGAATAACAATCTCAATAGGTATACAATAGAACAATTATTGTATAATAGAATCATACTTTGAAAAGATAGTAAATCTTTAACATAACAAATGAACTTGATTTATAAACTTGAATAATGATAACAAGTAGGGTTAGGAAACTTGCCTCGTGCGTAGATTAGATGTTAAGTAAACTCGTTCCTTAATTTAAATCCTACATATCATTTACGTTCACAATACCAGTCAATTATAACGTAACTAATCATAGCAACTTCATTCTTTTTGTCTAACTTTGGTTATGATTATACTTAGTTAATTTATCACATTCATTGTCACATAATTTACACTTCACAAATAACAAGCTAATTATGTACTAAATAATTCAATCCAAATGCAATTATGTTATTTACGTGTTAAGTAACTATTTTAACATCTCATTATACTTCTAACATATTTCTATGTTTATTAAATTAAGTTGCTATTACGTTGCTAGACTTGAACATTTAAAAATAAGTCATTTCTGAACATTCTACAGAGTGGCGTTACGGCGTCATTGTTGTACTAAGTCTTTGTGCTGCGGCGCCATGGCGCTACGGCTTGAGACATGGCACTGCGGCACGGGAATTAGGCATGCAGCCGGCGCTGCGGTGTGGCGTACCAGTTGCAGAATTTGCAGTTCGCGAAACATGCAATTTTCTAACAATTTCTTATTTTCTACACAAATTTAGACATACCCACATGATATAATTCAAACATAATCATTACCCAACATTTATATAATGATTTTAATCTATTAAAACACATAATTACAGAATTAAAATATATAAATTTCACTGTTCTTGATGTTCTTGAAGGTTTTGAACATAAATCATGAAACTTAATACTACGGATTCGTTATAACACCGAATCCGTTCATTTAAGGTTTGGTCTCTTCGTATCAACATGCATAATCAAATAAGAGTGGGAATTTTATAAAAACATTTATGTTTGACATATTAAAATCACGTATAAGGTCATATGGCCATAACCCATACTCTGTAAGTTTTGAGTAACATATACGACATGTTTTATGATACTGATGATATAATTTACATAATATATATATATATATATATATATATATATATATATATATAATCAAATACGATATGGTAACATTTAACACATATACAAACCCATAATCATACCATTTCCTAATTACAAAGACTTTACAAAAGGTGAAGCCATTTTTTTATGAAAGCTAAATGACATAAAAGAATTTGGGTTTGGAGAGTTTACCCAGAGTCTAGTTTAGAAGAGATGGTCCTTTCACCAAAAACTTATTGATTAAACACTCACAATTTCTCTCAATCTCACAATTTCTCTCTGAAATCTTTCTGGCTCTCAGTTGAACACTTAATGAAGAATACGTAGAATAATATTAACTCAGCCTTTATGCGCAGAGTTGAAGTCAGTTACTCCATACGTTGTTTAACTGCATCCAACTCCCCTTAAGGCATCATTTGGCTAGCCTTAAAGGCTTATATCCATTTAATTTAATAAAAACTTTTATCATATAGTTTAAATCATGTCACACCCAATTCAAATATCTTATTTAATTTAATTTAAATAAAATATAATAATTTATCATAAATTCACATAATCATATAATTAATTTTCTCATTAATTAATTATATCAAATTATTAAATCTCTAATTAATTATTAAATTAATTAAAATAACATTAGGCTTATTAAATATTTCTTTTAATTCAATAAGCTCACATAATTACATACTTGAATAATAATTATTCTCCACATTAATTTAATTAATATAACACATATAATTAAATTAATCTATCACAATTGCATCAATTAATTATTTAATCTAATAATTAAAACATCAAAAATATTAATTTAATTCAATAAATATTAAGAATTAAATTACAAAAATCTTGTTCGTCACACCAGATGGTTGCATTAGTAGACCTCACTATTCTGTGAAATAGCGTGATAATAATTGTAATAAGATTGTGTAATTCTGTGTATGTGCACACCTAGAGGGGGGGTGAATAGGTGGTTAAGCTAAAAGTGATAAACGGTGAAAACTTTTTGAAATTTTCTGCTACAGATATAATTCAGACAGCTACGCCTGTCTGCTTTAGTGTCTGCTTTAGCTTATGTTCTTCGTTTCTGATTATCAAACAGCTACACCTGTCTGATTTAGTGTCTAGATAGTGGCGTGAATAACAAAACAGTGCAGAACGTGAATGACAGTTAAAGAGATAAACAGAAGTAAAAATCACATCAAGATTTTTACGTGGTTCAGTCCCTATCCTCTAATCTAGTGGCCTAATCCAAGTCCAATCCCAACTAGGATTGGAGACTCTTTTTATTTCAATTTAACTTAATTAAATACAAAATAACTCCCTGTTTGAGAAAGCTTTCCGTTGGACACGACTGCCCCTTCTTACACCTCTGCAATCCTTCTCACCACTGAGACCTCTGCACTACTGCAGCCTTGAAAGCTTGTTTACAAACAGATCCTATCAACTCTAGATAGACCAAGCCGATACACGGCTTAAACTAAGAATAAGGATATTGATTACAGACTATCAAGTTTCTAGCATAATACAATTTAAGAACAATACAAAATGGTTGCTGGAAAGAAACTTAGAATTGCTATTGAATGGAACGTATGAGACTAATTGAAGCTTTTTCAAGTTCTTTCTTCCAATAGCCGAGCAGGAGAGATATATATAGTAGCGCTTCCAACGGCTATGAGATGGTTGATTCCATGAAATCCTCAGTCACAAGAAATCAGCACCAAATCAATAAATATATTGTTTCCTTGATAAGCTCAACCGAAAAGATATGATATCAATCATCTGATATGAAGGGATACGAAAGATATGGTTTGTTAACAATATACTATATTTAGAGCATATAACTTTTGAAGCTTCTAGAACAAATTTGAATCAACTAATCAGTTCACCAAATTTCATTCCCTGTCAATCAATTGAGATGAGATTACAGCAATCATGCAATATAGATTTATATGGATTGTTATATGTTACCATAATGTCCACCCATAATCCATGCATATAATATTATATACTAATGTCCACCCACAATCCATGCATATAATATTATATACTGCCAATATTCATGCATATTAATCAACCATAATCCATGCAGTCACGAAATTTTGTTATCATTAAAAAACATCAATTATGCAATAACTAACAGATTTAATTTGAGTGTGGGTATTGTCTAGAAGACAATATTCGTATTAAAATTCTCAGATTATGTTTTGTCGTATTTTACACGACAGTTGTATAATTAAGTTGTATTTGAATTCTGTACCACGTATCTGGCGACTCAGAATGGGTGATGTATACCTATTTTGGGGGCGTCACAAGAATGTTGAGACACAAATGAATATTGTGTTGATAAGAGTGAATTGATGATACAACTTTAAAAGATTGTAGGGAGTATGAAAGCGGTGATTTCGAGGACGGAATCCTTTTAAGGAGGGGTTACTCTGATAACCCAGATTTTTGAATAATCCGAATTTTGCGAATAATTTTTTTTAAATATTAATATTGATTATCAATTTTTGACGCGTATATATGATACGAGTCTCAAGAAGTAGTCAATTTGTGTATTGACTGAGAAAATAAGAGTAGAGTTGTGCTTAACAGATTTAGAAACCCTAACCCTAGCTGGGATAGGGAACCGATAAAAAATATAATTAAAATAATTTTATTGATGAGTACGTGTTTTTACTATATAGAATTATTGATCAATAATTGATCGGGTAGGGTACAATATTTGTAAACCCTAATAAGGGATTAGAAACCCTAATCTCAAGATTAGAAATCCTAACGCGTAGTTAGGAACCCAAATCGAAAGCCGAGAAACCCTAATTTTAAATTTGGGAATTCTAAACCCTAATTAGGAAACTATAATCCTAATTAGCAAGCCTAATATGATTAGTCAACTTGAATGTGATTAGTAACCTTTAATATAATTAGGAAACACTAATTGTATTTTAGAAATTTTAATTTTCTATTTTAAAACCCTAATTTAAAAAATCCTAGAAGCTAAGGTTGTAAAACCTAAGGGTTGGAACCTGAGGGTTAAACCCTAAGGGTTTGGACAATGTCTAGATTGCCATTAAATTTGGAATTCAAAAGTCTAAATGCCCTTTTTGGATTTTTATTAAGGTTAACTTGTAAATCTTACCATATTTGTAGTTGGTGACCAACTACTTTGACCATGTGCTTTTAAAATCTTAGCAATCTTGATCCTTAAGTGCCACCTTGCATTATATAGATACATTGTATCTAGTATAAGAGATTTAGAAGAGAGAAAGTTCATTAACTTAGCCTATTTGTTATCCAACTCTCAACCAACTCCTTCTCTCTCCTTAGCCATGAAATATCCAAGGATATCAATCACTAACCAAGCCTTTAGATCATCAAGATCAGTGGAGAAGAGCTAGAATCAAAGATTGGACAAGAGAATGTAAAACCCTAACTCATAGTTTGATCTTGTATGCTAAGAAAATTTTTGTGTTTATATGTTTATATTAGTGTTAGAAGATGTTTTATGATGATCTATGATGATACATCATAGATCTATAGCATCAAGAGGCCTTAAATAGAAGTTTTTCAAAAAAATTCCAAGAACACAAAAAGTGGTCTGACAAGCATATGTTAGTCGCTCTAAATCTTTCTGTGATAATGATTTTTGTTGTTTTATGTTTTAGATCTGTAACTTGTCATGTGGTCTTTGATCTGGAAGTGGAATCATAGCCATTCCATGTCCAGATTGCATGTTATTAACGGTCAAAACCCGTTGACTGAGCATGACCAAGAGTTTCTGGGCAACCCAGAAACTCGTTATCAGCGTCTGACAAGTTTTTGCAAGGCACGAATCTGTCAGATGTTAAGTATTTTGATGATGTTGTTGTATACATGTTGTAGCCTACTAGATGGAGTATAAATCAATGCCTCTAAATCCTTTAAACAACAACTATGTTGGATGCAGTGAGTTGTCAAACTAGACCATTCGGTCACGAAGTGAAGTTTCTGGAAAACCCAGAAACCGTATGTGCAAGTTTTCTGACAGCCTTTGACTGGGCTAAATCTGGATATTTGGATCTTGTTGGACTGAGATTATGATATGTAGTTGTTCATTATCATGTGTACTACAGGTATGGACCAAAAACGTAACCATTTAATGACCAGAACATAGAATTTATCGAGCCCCAAAATGGACCCTCGAAGCTGGCTGGGTGTCTGGGTTACCCAGAAAACCTAAGAGATGTCTGACAGTGACTTTGAGAGGCTGGATCTCCTTGTTATGATGTTGTATGACCAAGGTGTTGGTTGTTAATGATAGTGTTACATACCTACTACAGAATTGATGCATAAACAAGCCCAGAACATGATTGGAGTTAGAATTAAGGCCGGTCAAACCGAGACCCTTAAGCACTGACTGTCAGTGTTCTTGAGGCTCAAGAACACCAACAGCGACGCTTTGTATCGCTGTAGCCTATAGCGACGGTTTTATTAATTTTAATTTCTAATTTTTTCGAAAATTGATTTAAAATAAAAAATAAATTTTAAAAATTATTTTAAATTCTGAAAATTAACTTTTAATAATTTCAGATATTTTTCATTAATATTTATAATTATTTGAATATTAATGGTATTTAATCTATTTAATTAGTGTATTAAATAAATTAGAGAAAAATGATTTTAATATTATAAAAATCATTTTAAATAAGAATAAAGTGTTTAAAAATATTTTGAGTTATAAGAATTAACTTTTAATATTTTTACGTAATTTTTATTAATAAATTAATATTAATGATAATAGATTTATTTAATTATTATATTAAATAAATGAATTAAAAATGGTTTTATTGATTTAAAAATGAGAAAAATGTTTTAAAAGTGTTTTAAGTTATAATTAATGACTTTTAATATTCTGATAATAATTTCATTAATATTTAAATATTAATGGTGATGATTTAAAAATAATTTTAATTATTTTAAAAATCATTTAAGTAGAATATTGAGGATTTAAAAATATTTTAAGTTATTTAGCAATAACTTTAATATTTTGACAAGTATGTCATTAATATTTTAATATTATTAAATATTAATGATAATGAAATTAATTAGTATTTAAATCATTTAAAAATGATTATAGTGTTTGAAAAATTATTAAAAATTATAATAATTATTAAAAAATTATGAAAAGCTTTCGAAAAATATTATAAATGATATATGACTTATCTAAAATAATATTTAAGCTTTGACACCGAGTTTAAGTGACAATCAATGTGTAAATTGTCGGATAGGGTAACCAGTACACCGAGATGAGACCGAAGTCCAACCAGGCCAAACTAGTTAGACTTGATAAATGTTTATATAGGTTATAAACACTAATATGGCTATGTGGTAATGTGCTAGGAGAATGATTGACTATAAATTACAGTATTATGTGTTGTGATTTATTGTGCTAATTGTAAACTGATATTGTTCATTATAGGTCTTGTGAACGCAGATAAGTATATTGTGTAGCAGTAATCAACGCGGAATGCAAGTTTCCTAACTCAACCTTGAGTTATATCTTTTAAATATTATGGTGGTTAATTATTGTTGATTAGACCACGTCTGAGAATTATTGTTGATTATTCGCAGTTAGTGCATGTTTATTAATTCAAATTGAATTAGTGATTCTGATAATATACTTGGAGAATAACTGTTGTTGGATATTTACATCTGTATAAGCTATTAGTGATTGTAAATAGTACAGTCAAATTATGTCTATTGTTAAATTGTGTTAAGAAATGTCTTAGCTAATTGTTCTGGCTAGACGAACATTTGTTAGAACTTGATAGGTTCGAGAAGAGAATAGAAGAGAATTCAATTATTATTGATAGATCGATGCCAATTGTTTTGGCTAGATAGAAAAAGAAAACTTGATAGGTTTGAGAAGAGAAGAGAAGAGAAGTGATTAGATATTAAAATCATTGTATTTCGTTGTTAAATCAAATTCTGATTCAATAACTAAGAAGAACAACCTTTTATATACAGGGAATATTTTAGGTCGTATATTCGGCCATTGCGCACTTTTAAATATTATGCATAATATAGGGTATAATGAAGCTGATCACTTTAAATACTTGCAGAGGGGTATGATTTAATCTTTATGGTTATCTGATACACCTAGGTATATCAAAGTAAATCTTTGATAGTTACTTGAAGAGAGAAGTTCTAGATCCTGTGTGATCACTCAGCATAAATTCTCGGAAAATATTTCATCTTGTTTTTTGGGTATATCAAAGTAAATCTTTGATAGTTACTCGAGAATAAAATTTCAAGATCATTTAAGGTCATTCAGTATAAGCTTTGGAGAATATTTCTAAATTGTTATTCATTAGAATATCGTAGAAACTTTGAAAGCGTTGTACTATTTCATTATCAAATTATGGTGTTGCATAGATTGCGAGAAGACTTGTTAGTAATTAGAGATTTGTTCAGCTATTTCAAAGTTCCCCGAAATTTGGTGTCATTCTATCCAAATAGATAGTTTATTGTTCTGATTCTTATACATTTATTGTATATCTTAACTTGCGGGGCAATTTGTTACTCACCCTTGCTAAATAAAACATTTCAGCTATGGACGAAGTGGTTGGAGGTGCTGTGAAGAACAAAGGCAAAGGTGTTATGATGTAATAGCTATGGTTAACAATATTATTATGTTGTATTTGTAAATCCTTTTGTATATCTAAAGGGTATGTTTGTAATATAAAGGTTAGATAACCTGGGACGAATGTATTAACTATATCAGTTAATGTGGTGTAAGTTTCTATTCATAGTTAAATGGGTAGTTTGATATTATTTATATTATGGATCGTGAGAACCAAACTCGGGAGTCAGGTAACCCGGATTTGGGGGCGTCACACTTATGGACTTAGTGTTGGGATGTCATTTTCAAAAAGAGCTTATGAAATGCTCATGGTCTTAAACCGAAATTGATGTTTTACTGAATATTGTCATTGTAAAACATTTTGAATGAAAAGAAGTGTTATTTTGAATTATAGATAGTACTTCATAACTATTGTTATGTTATTGAAGATATATGATTCCTATGTTTCAAGCACGCGGTGTTATTAGAATTGTTGTACTTGCTAAGCTAGTTAGACTCACTCTTGCTTTAACCATATGAATGCAGCTAAGATCGAATGGACCGACAGATCCGGCAAGAATAAAGGGAAGGCTAAGGCGAACCCGTAGATTACCTATGTAATAGTATAGGTTTGTAATGATAATACATGATATTATGACAAGAACAATTATAACGGTTATAAAGAACCTAGGGAAATGTTAATATTATTTTGAATATATATAAGACATATTCATTCTTTTGAGTCATTTCAATTGAATATTTATGTGAACTGTAGCGCCGTGTAGCACCATCTGTCGGGTTGGAAGATACCCGGATTTAGGGGCGTCACAGTATCAGCATATCAACGAGTGCTTATAAGATGGATCTACACTCTCTGAGGTGAGCCCGACTGAAAGAAGGCGGATCCATCGACTGGCTATGAAATTCTACCTGAGCGGAGATGCACTCTACAAAAGAGATGCAGGATTAGGTCTCCTCAAATGTTTAGACAAGGATCAAGCTCAGAGGATCATGGATTAGATCCATGGTGGAGTATGTGGCCCACACATGAGCGGCCCCTACATGTCAAGAAGATCCTCAGAATAGGGCATTATTGGCTCTCTCTCAAGGCTGACTGTGATGATCACATCAAGAGATGTTATCAATGCCAAGTTCACGGGAATGCTATCCACACCCCTCCAAGGGAGCTCCACAATATGAGTTCACCCTGGCCCTTTGTTGATTGATTTCGCAATCAATAATTACGTGCAAGTATACACGGTCAACAAGTAATAAAGTGATAAGAAAAGTATCGTTCCCATAGAGAATTCTAATTAATAAACTCCAACTACTAGCACTATATCAATCCAATTTTATTTAAACAATGATAAATTATGATTTTCTGAAATATGGAAACTAAATTAAACAATTAAAGATATTATTCTAAAATAAGCAAATAAATAAACTAAGATTTGAATGAATGATTTTCGATAAATAAGGATTAAGACTTCAATACCCCCAATTATGAACTATAAATTAATTATCCAATTATCACAATTATTATATCTTCTGAATTGTTAACAAGAATTCTTAAATGCCAAAAGCCCTCTCTCAAGTGATCAATTGTCTTGTATTTAACCAGATTAACTTTGTTATATCTCTATGCAAAACAATTGAATTAAACTCGTTAAAATTCCAATTCCTTATGTGTTACATGCGGTAAACAGATATTCTCATTCCATTCACAAACCTAATTATTCACTGTGCAAATAACTAAGTCACACGTTATCAAACCCAGTTCTAACCCTAGAATTCCTTTCTCAATTCCTTCTAGAGTAACAAGGTAATTATTGGCCAAATAATTAATCAATAAATGCAAGGCATGATAAATAATTCACTTCAACATAAATAATTGGAATAAACTGAATAATTAATTTATAGCTATAAAAGGTTCAATTGAAATCTTAATTAAAGAATTAGCTTATAACGGAAATAAAAACCAATAATTCTTTGCAAATCATCCTTAAAGAATTACACATTGAAAATAAGTAGAAGAAGAAGAAAACTCTGTAGCCAATCCTTAGTCTCCAAGTAATCCTTGTGTAGCCTCCAATGAATGAATGATAAGCTGAATAATTGATTAGATGATAACCTAATTTCAGCACTTAATCTCCTTTTATAATTTTCCACAATCCTAATCCAAATCAGCTTTAAACAACCTTCAATAATAAAGTCAGCCGAAAGTCAACGCTCGCATCTCGGTCAACGAGCAGCTCGACCCAGTGCCCCGGCGCTGGGATTTACACAGGATATAGCGCCCCGGCGCTGGAAGTTGAATTATTTACCGTTTTTCCATTTTCAGCTTAAATTCCCCTGTTTGCTCTTACATCTCCCAAATCTACAAAATAACACATAAACATAGTAAAAATAGTCCTAAACGACTCGAAGATATAACAATTTAAACCCAAGTATATCCGATTTATGGGTATATTACCCAATCATCAAATACACCCAAACATAAATCGTTGCATGTCCTCAAGCAACAAACACAAAACAATACTAACAATACAAAAACGACAACTCTTGCAAATGCAACTAGCTAAATGAACATAATTCCAGTAATCCAATAGCTCACGTATATCCACGGGCCTCAGAAAAATCACAAAAACATGCTAATACATCATGCGAACATAGATCAATGATATCCCAGTAATCAACGAATCAGAATATGTTATTACTGATATTGTGAGTGTGTGTTCAACAACCATGCTAACCCATGAAAGGCAAAAATATGAAAGATAATAAATTTCTTAGTAAGCATCATATAGTGTAAACTTGAGAACTCATCAAATATACTTGTTTCAACTGAAATCAAACAATTACTCGAATTCAAGAGTCAAAATGGAATACTTATGCTTTTCTTTTCTTTTCTTTTCTTTTTTTTATAACGGGGGCTCTTTGCACTTTTCCCGTTTTATTTGTATTTTTTATTTTATTTTTTGCATTTTTTCTAAATATACATAAATGACTGTGCAATGTCTCATCCCATTAGGCTAACAGTGTTACCCCTTAGCGAGCTTTCGACCAACGACTCCCAGACCATGAAAGACCTTAGGGCGCTAGGTGTAAAGACAATCCCCTCGGGCGTACTTGCTCAAGTAACAAAGGCCCCGAAACAAGACTAGTCACCATGTATACTTCTTTTTTTATCTTAAATATTCCAAATATTTTTCCCCCAAACTCGAGTTTATGCATAAATTCAATTTTCTCTAGCTATTCAAATTGTCCTTTCATTTCACTAGCAATCATCCTTTAGATCTCTATTATCTAACCATTTAAACTATCATAGCCAACATGGTCGTTTTTCAAAGTGCTTTCCTATAATATTAGTGCCAAACATATAAAGATTCAATTCATGTCAAGAAAATCATATCACTGACTCAACAATCCTTACTAGACTTGTTCATGCAATTCTAATTTCATCACTGGCCCCCAAATATACGTACTATCAAAAACTGGAATTAACATGCAATCCTAAATGCAACATTACTAACAATCAATCCACAAACTACAACTTTGAAAATAAAACTTAACTACCCCCAAACTAATCTAGAGCAATGTCCTCATGCGAAAAATAAGGCAAAATAAAATAGAGGACTTCCCTCACGAGCTTATTCCTCGGTGGAGCATCATCGTCCTCACTCATCTCTTGATCGGAAGGGGGAAATACTGGCAGAACAGGAGCAGTTGGGAAATGGCTAAGTTGAACGCCCGGATGTGATTGGACGGTCAGTGCATTCTGTGCAGCAAATTAGTCAACTAAAAACTTGAAAATCATGTCTTGACGTTCCGACAAGCGTATATTCTAGGACTCCATATTATAAAACCATCCATCTATCTCCCGCTGGATAGCTTCGGGCACCACACCTCGATGAGCTGTTGTAGATGGACCATAAGTAGGTGGAGCCTGAGGTGGTGGGGCTTGTGTAGGTATGACTTGGGGAATTATGAAACCCAATCCTCTAGGGTGATTTGCTCCACCAGTTCACACTTTGTACCTGCTGATCAACTTATGGTCCAGCACTAGCATAGGCTTTTGAATCATCTCGTCTGACTTCCATTTAACGCCGAACTTAGCACATAATACGCAGATGAGAGACGGATGTGGTAACCCTCCAGTTGTACTTCCACGAGTAACTCTTTTTTGGTAGTTGTGTAGTTCAACTGAGCATCCGTCAATGTCTTACTAGAGTAGTAAATAGTGTGAAAAATTTTGTCGTGACGTTGACACAACACTGCTCCCACTGTGTAGTCACTGGCATCGCACATCAATTCAAATGGTAAAGACCAATCGGGCGCCACAATAATTGGAGCAGAGACCAATTTCTTCTTTAGTACCTTGAATGCTTCGATACATGACTGATCCATTTTGAACTGTACATCTTTCTCCAGGAGAGAAAATAAAGGTTTCGAGATTTTGGAGAAATCCTTAATAAATCGTCTATAGAAACCCGCATGTCCCAAGAAGCTCTGAATTCCTTTTATAGATGATGGAGGAGGCAGTTTCTCAATTGTCTCAATCTTTGCTCTATCCACCTCTAATCCGGATACAGAAACCTTGTACCCAAGAATAATCCCTTCTTGCACAATAAAATGGCATTTTTCCCAGTTAAGCACCAAATTAGTCTCCACGCACCGTTTTAACACTAAAATCAAATTTGTCAAACATAAATCAAAGCTATCCCCGAACACAGAAAAATCATCCATGAATACCTTCAAATTCTGTTCGACCATGTCGGAGAAGATTGCCATCATACATCGTTGAAAGGTCGCCGGCGCATTACATAAACCAAAATACATACGCCGGAATGCAAACGTACCGTATGGACATGTGAACGTGGTCTTTTCTTGATCTTCCGGAGCTATGGCAATTTGATTATACCCGTAATATCCATCCAGCAGACAGTAGAAGTAATGTCCCGCTAACCTGTCCAGCATCTGATCAATGAACGGCAAGGGAAAGTGATCCTTGCGTGTGGCTTTATTCAGCTTGCGGTAGTCCATACATACTCTCCATCCTGTAACATTTCTAGTTGGGATGAGCTCATTGGCGTCGTTCTTCACCACTGTCATGCCCCCATTCTTTGGTACGCACTGTACAGGACTTACCCATGAACTGTCTGAGATTGGGTAAATAATATCGGCATCCAACCATTTTATAATCTCCTTCTTCACCACATCCTTCATAATGGGGTTTAACCTTCTTTGCATCTCAATGGTTTGTTTTGACCCCTCTTCCAGTAAAATCTTATGCATGTAGAAAGATGGGCTAATACCTCGAATATCCGCTATAGTCCACCCAATTGCTGTTTTGAACTCTCGCAAAACCCGTAGCAGTTTCTCCTTTTGCGTGTTAGTTAACTCCGTAGAAACAATAACGGGTAAAGTCGAATCCTTCCCCAGATAAGCATACTCAAGATGAGATGGAAGTGGCTTTAATTCCAACACCGGCGGCTCTTCTATCTGTTTGCACTTTTTACCTTCCATTTCGGGCCTATCAAGGGTGTTGAATGGTTAATTATTTTTCCAGTAGAACGCTGCTGTATCTAGCCATTTGATCTGCTCAATGTCCTCATCAATACCATAGTCATCTATTTCGAACAACATGGATTCTATCGGATCCTCTGAGTAGTTTTCGCAAAACTTGTGATTAACTAACTCATCCATTAAATCCACCCGCAAACACTCACCTTTTTCCTTCAGATAAGCCATTGATTTAAACACATTAAAAGTGACCTGGTAATCTTCAACTCGCATTGTCAATTCTCCTTTCTGTACATCGATCAATGTTCTCCCCGTTGCTAAAAATGGTCGTCAGAGAATGATGGGAATTTCCTTGTGTGCTTCACAATCCAAGATAACAAAATCTGTTGGGAAGATGAATTTATCCACTCTTACTAATACGTCTTCAATGATACCTCGTGGATATGTAACTGATCGGTCCGCCAACAATAAATTGATATTTGTCGGTTTTTGTGCCTTGAGCCCAAACTGACTGTAAACTGATAATGGCATCAAATTAATACTAGCCCCCAAATCACATAATGCTCTTCCCGAAAACTGGTTACCAATGTCGCACGGAATAGTAAAAGTACCTGGATCTTTCAACTTCGGAGGCAACTTGTTCTGGATAATTGCGCTGCATTCTTCGGTTAGTGCTACTGTTTCAAAATCACCCAGTTTTCTTTTCTTTGACAACACATACTTCATGAACTTAGCGTAGCTCGGCATTTGTTCTAAAGCTTCGACAAATGGGATGTTGATATGCAACTTCTTGAAAATATCCAAAAATCTTGAAAACTGCTTATCTAACTTGGATTTCTGAAACCTCTGCGGATACGATATGGGCGGCATTGTGACAGTTGGTTCCGGTGCATTCAGCTCTATGATTTCCTCTTTATCTTTTCCGATTTCTACAACTTATTCTATTTCAGCTGTTGCGTTGTCCCCCTTTTCCTTATCCTTAACTGTTTCGTGCAAGTCCTTCCCACTGCGTAAAGTTACAGCTTTACAATGCTCGTTTCTGCCCAGATTTATTTCTGTGTCGGGAGCGTTCCTAGTGGACGGTTATTCAATGCATGTGCTATTTGGCCAACTTGATTTTCCAGATTCTTTAACGATGCCCCATGGCTTTGCAAAGTAAGCTCTACTTGATTCAATTTCTTATCTTATTCCTCGTTCTTTTTGTCAGAAGCTCTAATGAATTTTTCCAAGGCTTCTTCCAAACTTGATTTCCTCTCTAGTTGTTGAGTCGGATTTTGAAATCTGGAGGTGTTTTGTTGTCTAGGTGATTGAGTTGCAGCTTGATTGTTACTCCATGAAAACCCCGGATGATTTTTCAACTTGGATTATAAGCATTTTGAGTCGGATACGGTTGAGTTGAGCGATTAAAGTTTCCTACAAACTGTGCTTATTCAGAATTTATGGTACATTGATCCGTAGCATGACCCCCAGCACAAAACTCACAAACCATCGCTACCTATTGTGTGGCTTGTGGACGCCATGCTTCTATATGCTTAGCTATTGCGGTAACTTGTGTTGTTAATGCTGTCATCGCGTCCACATCATACTTTCCCGATGCTTTCGGATGATTATACCTCGTCATGGGCCACTGATAGTTGTTGGTGGCCATTGTCTCTAACAATTGATACGCCTTATCAAAACTCTTGGGCATGATCGCTCCTCCTGCTGCTGCATCAATACTAGACCTCGTGGATGCGTGCAAACCATCACAAAATATTCCTAATTGCATCCACTGCGGAATTCCATGATGAGGGAACTTACGGAGCATATCCTTGAACCTTTCCCACGCCTCATATAATGACTCTGAATCAAATTGTGCGAAAGTGTGAATATCGTTCCGTAGTTTTGCCGACTTCGCTGGTGGGAAGAACTTAGCTAAAAAATTTTGAGCTAAGTCATCCCAGGTGGTGATTGAGCCAGGAGGCAAAGAGTGTAACCAGCTTCATGCTTTATCTTTCAAAGTAAATGGGAACATCCTCAACCTTGTAGCATCTTCCGATACATTGTTGAATTTGAAGGTATCGCAAACTTCCAAGAAACTCAAGATATGCTCATTAGGATCATCTATCGAATTACCCCCAAACTGACATGTATTCTGTAGCATCTGAATTATTCCCGGTTTTATCTCGAAACTGTTTGCATTGATTGCCGGCCTCTTAATACTCGACTGTAAATCTGTGACATTCGGCATGGGGTAATCCCTAAGTGATTTTTATTCGTTCTCTGCCATATTCACGGGTATTTCCTGCTATGCCAGTTCTTCTTCCAAATATATAACCTCACTATTCAAACACACTTTTTGGAACTTCTTTTCGATGTCGTCTGTATACGAAAAAAGTTCCTCTTTAGCCTTCGATCTAGTGTGCATACACGCACAAGAATTCCTGCCAATCCAAGAAGAAAAATAAGTAATGTTTAAATTAAGACCGAATTGATAATAACTATTATGAAATTAATATTAATAAAAATTCCCCAGCAGCGGCGCCAAAAACTTGTTGATTGATTTCGCAATCAATAATTACGTGCAAGTATACATGGTCAACAAGTAATAAAGTGATAAGAAAAGTATCGTTCCCATAGAGAATTCTAATTAATAAACTCCAACTACTAGCACTATATCAATCCAATTTTATTTAAACAATGATAAATTATGATTTTCTGAAATATGGAAACTAAATTAAACAATTAAAGATATTATTCTAAAATAAGCAAATAAATAAACTAAGATTTGAATGAATGATTTCTGATAAATAAGGATTAAGACTTCAATATCCTCAATTATGAACTATAAATCAATTATCCAATTATCACAATTATTATGTCTTCTGAATTGTTAACAAGGATTCTTAAATGTAAAAAGCCCTCTCTCGAGTGATCAATTACCTTCTATTTAACCCAGATTAACTTTATTATATCTCTATGCAAAATAATTGAATTAAACTCGTTACAATTCCAATTCCTTATGTGTTACATGCGATAAACAGATATTCTCATTCCATTCACAAACCTAATTATTCACTGTGCAAATAACTAAGTCACACGTTATCAAACCCAGTTCTAACCCTAGAATTCTTTTCTCAATTCCTTCTAGAGTAACAAGGTAATTATTGGCCAAATAATTAATCAATAAATGCAAGGCATGATAAACATTTCACTTCAACATAAATAATTGGAATAAACTGAATAATTAATTTATAGCCATAAAAGGTTCAATTGAAATCTTAATTAAAGAATTAGTTCATAACGGAAATAAAAACCAATAATTATTTGCAAATCATCCTTAAAGAATTACAAATTGAAAATAAGGAGAAGAAGAAGAAAACTCTGTAGCCAATCCTTAGTCTCCAAGTAATCCTTGTGTAGCCTCCAATGAATGAATGATAAGCTGAATAATTAATTAGATGATAACCTAATTTCAGCACTTAATCTCCTTTTATACTTTTCCACAATCCTAATCCAAATCAGCTTTAAACAACCTTCAATAGTCAAGTCAGCCGAAAGTCAATGCTCGCATCTCGGTCAACGAGAAGCTCGACCCAGCGCCCCGACACTGGGATTTACACAGGATATAGCGCCACGGCGCTGGAAGTTAAATTATTTACCGTTTTACCATTTTCAGCTTAAATTCCCCCGTTTGCTCCTGCAGCTCCCAAATCTACAAAATAACACATAAACACAGTAAAAATAGTCCTAAACGACTCGAAGATATAACAATTTAAACCCAAGTATATCCGATTTATGGGTATATTACCCAATCATCACCCTTCTCAATGTGGGGAATGGACGTGATCGGGCCCATCGAGCCCAAAGCCAGTAATGGGCATCGCTTTATCTTCACCATGATCGACTACTTCACCAAGTGGGTAGAAGCAACCTCCTTCCCCAGGGTTACCAAAAAAGTCATCATTGCTTTCATAAGAAATAATGTCATTTGTCGATATGGACAACCAGAGGTAATTGTATCAGACAATGCTAAGAACCTCAACAACAAAATGATGGAGGAGTTGTGTAGTAAATTCCACATCAAACATCTCAACTTTGTCATCTATCGTCCAAAGATGAATGGTGTTGTTAAAGTGGCTAATAAAAACATCAAGAAAATCATGCAAAAGATGTCCGCTAATCACAAAGGATGGCCTGACTTATTGCCTCTGACTCTGTTAGCCTATAGAACATCAATGCACACTTCCATTGGGGAAATCCTCTACGCATTAACCTATGGGATGGAAGCAGTGGTCCCCATAGAAGTGGAAATGCAATCCCTTAGAGTGTTAATAGATGCTCAGCTGGATGAAGACCAATGCGTACAAGATAGGTATCACCAATTGTCTCTAATAGACGAAAGCTGAGCCGCTGTTATCTTCCACGGTCAGTTATATCAACAAAGGATTGTCAGGTCCTACAACAGAAAAGTCCGGCTACGGCAGTTCAAACAACACGACTTGGTTTTGAAGAAGATCATTGACAACCAAGATTGGTCTAAGGAAAAATTAGCCCCGAACTGGGAAACCATGTTTATTGTCAAGGAGGTGTTGACAGGAGGTGCTCTCAGATTACAGGAAATGAATGGCGATGAATTTCCACAGCTCATTAACTCGGACACCGTGAAATGGTACTTTATCTGAAGTTACCATCAAGCAAACATCCTGGTTTTGGATCATCAGATCCCTAGTCAATTTAGGATTTCTCAAACCCTTTACTACATATAACCTTTTTCACACCCATTTGCCCCATCAGGGACAATCACACTTTTCAACCAACAGCCTGGTTTCGGATCACCAGATCCTTCACTCCCGCAAGTTTTCAAAACCTTTCACACTTTCAGTTTATCCCACCAGGGATTAAACCTTTCACACCTTCAATTTATCCTGTACATGGGATTAAACTTTTCATCTGCAAATCTTCCCTGTACATGGGGCGAACTACGCTGACCTGATCTCCCCAATACACGGGAGTACGTAGACAACCATATTATATGGTTCAGTCTCACCATAGAAAAAACAAAAACAAACACACTCCTATCCATAACCACATACAAAAACCAGTCCCAAGACACTAAAGATGGTAGGGAATACACATAGATCAACGATCCATTCTGAAAGATCCTGAGGTATCTCAATGTCCATCCATCAAGGATGAGTTCAGAATACATCAAGATCACAAGCCCTTGAGACACAGGCAAATATCAAACAAGTAACAAGGCACAACTAAAAGGGAAGTGATCAAAACATGTTTCCCTGTTATATATAATGTTGTTTGATATATACAATATGTATTGTACATAACAAAATGGCTAAGCTAGTCTGTGTAAGAAAATACAAGTCTATCTATAAGTCGGTGTGTATACGGACTATCATGTCCAACATGGCATCCCTATCAGAAGAAAGGGGTAACGCTGTGATATCCTGCCCAAGGGTCTCTACACAAGCCTACAAATCCACAGCCAATTGCATGGTGACACTAAGCTCATAAATCGATATCTCGGGTAGATATAGTGATATCCCGCTCAACAATCACTGCATCTCTAGATGATCTGGCCTCATCCCGCTCAACAACAGCGGTATCCCTATGAGTTAGGGTATCATCTCTCAACTAAAAGTGACATCTCTACCAGAAAGAGCTGTCAACATCAAAGACCACATCCACTACCTGTTCACCATATGGTACAGAGGTAAAAGCCTCTCGCGATCTCGGCATCTTATCAACCCATCTGCCAAAGAAACTATCCCAGAAAACAAGCAAATCTGGGGAAATTTCAAAATTGGCGACAAACCGATATTGGGTCCCTTACAACAAGATTGGGGCAATCTCAGAAACAGCGACAACTCAATACTAGGGCATTTATCAACCATATTAAAGAGGAAAATTATCAGTCATCACCATCAGCATGGTACATCATCATCAGAGCTTCCCTCACATCATCTCACTGGCGATTTGAATATTACTCACTTGCGACTTCATCAAAAAAGAAAGTTTCTCATATGAATCCTCGACATCAACATGTGAAAGGACTGGGGCAATGTCCAGTTCCATGAAATGGAAGGAGCTTAAGGCGGGATCAAGCCTCTCGTCAAAAGAAATGGGAGAACTCCTGAAAGAAATTATGGCGACATAAGCGTGCCCCTACGAAAGAAGGGGAAATTCTCAAAAAAAAGGTCTTACCTTAGAAGCAGAAGGCCAACGACAAAAGGCCTAGCGAATGAAATCGACACCATCAAAAATGCGCCAAGTCCTCACAAGTTGAGGCCTCTACACCAAAGTTCAAAGTTGGGCAGTGAAAGAATGAGTCGCACCCTCCAGGGATGTCAGTGACACTCAGGTCATCAGTCCAGCCGGGTTGCGAATCAAAAATACAAGGAAATGGGGTACAAGAACCCAATAGCGAAAAGAAACTCCAAATCACCTCAGAAAGGCGTAACATCAGGTGGAGTCTAGTGAAGTAATCCGTGGAATATTACTTCAGCGAAGGTATCGAAAGATCTGGTATTCTAAACCATTGGCATCAATCCATTGTAACATCAAGACAGTTCAGGGATACAACCGTTCGAGTGGGAACCGAAATAGTTTGGCGATATCAATGTAGTCAACTACCAGCAGGGTAGGCACTGTTGTAAACTACCAGCGTATGCATCGAGAAGGTCTGGTGATTTCAAAACGTCATCCCCAGTAGTGATGTAGAAAACATCTCAACTTATCTTCATCAAACAAACATCGACAACACCGACAAAATGCCAAACCGTTGGAGTCAACACCGGCATAGGCATCATCAATAATCGGTAAAGGTAAAGCGATTTACAAAAATATTTTAACATTCATCATAACATTCATTACATTATGATTTACGATATTCGAAATGCGATATGCGAGTTACGAAGTGCGATTGGCCAAATGTGAAAAACGAAGTGCGAAGTACGAAATGCGATGTGCGATTTACGAATTGCGATTTGCGAAAACATTTTAACATTCATCAAAACATGCATTACATTGCAACTTGCATCATTAGAAATGCCTTATCATAATTTCAAGTGTCTAGTAATCTTTATCATGTCCATTCCATTGCATTATATGAACATGATAAAGAGGGGCATCTGTAGACACTCGAAATTTCATTTTCCTGTTACTAACTATGCATGAGGATAAAAGAGCTTTTTCCACACTCCAGAGATAACCTTAGAGGACCACAACATCAACTCTAACCCCGTAAATAGCCCCAGGAGATCCAGTTTCCAACCCCGGAGATAACCCCGGGAAAATCAGCTCAAACCTTGAAGATAACCACGGAGGGATCAAGTTCAAAGCCTAGAGATAACCCTAGGAGGTCAAGCCAACCTCAGAGATAACCCTGAGGACAGTCAAAGTCAACATCAAGTCAACCTCAGTGATAACCTTGAGAAAAGACTGCTACAACTGTGCGAAAACCAGAAACAACCCCGGGAGGGGCAAAATGGTCATTTTGACAACTCAACTTCAAATCAAATCAAATACACTCATTTCAATTCAAATTACTTCAAAAGAAGTCCCACAAGAACCATATCTTAACTTTTGAGCGCAAACTACGCAAAACGGCTCAACGGACTGCCTGACGAAAACCCAGAAATGCCATTTCAATCATGGACCCATCTTCTCGGATTCTAAAAAGGGAAAATCCTATGTCATTACATAGCCCTTGAAAAGAGATTTTCTGGAATGGTATGGCACGCTTCTATCGGACTCCCGGATTGAAAGTTATGAAGGTTCAAGCAAACAACGCGTTGTCTGAGTGCACGTACTTCGAGATGATAGGACCCACATTACCAGGGGCACCCCGAGTAGCTGCAGGTACACCTGCGGCTCCCCCCTCTATAAATAGAGGACTTGGGGTGGCCATATTTACAAGAGAAAAGGCGAAGAAGCCCTGTCCAATTTTCTCTGTAAACACTATAAACTGAGTGCTTTCTCATTTTAAAATACTTGTGAGCTTCTATATTGTTATATTTTTACCAGCGGGAGCCGAGTGTTCATCCATTTAAAGTCATTGAAGTCTTCTTTGGCAATCCATTGTAAGCCTTCTTACACTTTCTAAAGCCTTTCTCCACTACTGTGAACACACAGTTCTGCACGTTGAGAGTTGTGTTGCGTGTGTATGCCCAGACTTTGGTCCATGACTTTTATTTCTTTATATATATATAATATATATATATACTAACATTATCGAGTTATGCCTCAATTGAGCCTGAATTTTATATCCGGAGCGTTTATTGCTTATATATATATATATATATATATATATATATATATATATATATATATACTTATGTATAAATTGTGGTCGAACTTTGTTCGATGAGCTTGAATTTACATCCGGAGCATTTACTGCTTTTATATATATATATATATATATATATATATATATATATATATATATCTTCGACCACGAATTAACGAAAACGAGCCTGGATCGATATATGTCCAGTGCGTTTATCGCTTATATATATATATATATATTTACATTTCAGTATGGCCTAGAGTTTTCTTCGTGGCCTTTTTACCGCTTATTTATATTTATGTCAAGCCTAAAGTTTACTTCATGGCCTTTTACAGTTTTATTTACATTTTGTCCCGCCTGAAGTTTACTTCGAGGCGGTTGATCGCTTTATTACTTTATTTATATTTTCTCAATCCCCCATGGAGGTGCTTCGTGGTGGTTGATTGGTTTTTACTGCTTTATTTACATTTGCAATCCCCCATGGAGGTGCTTCATGGTGGTTGATTGTCTGCATATATATATATATATATATATACTGTTTTTATATATATAACTGTTTACAGCTTTCATACAAATTGCTACATCATGTGAGCCTAGGAATCATGTGATCACAGATTCAGTCTACTGAATCTAGATTCGGTTCCCGTGATGGATATTTTCAGCTGTACATAGCTTGTAATTTATTCACGTTGTTCAAAATTCCTTATACGGCTCTCATGCCCACAAGGAATTCGGCATTGCTATGTATATTATTTTCTCGAAGATGCTTCGCGTCTCGAAAATAAAAGCAATAAAGTCGAACGCATAATAAAATGAAAGTATCAAATGTCTCAATTACTATTGAGCACAAGGGTTTGAAAAACTTTTTTTTTTATTACAAAACATCACTACTATATCTTGTTAAAACTGAATTTTTATACAGAAATTCAAACCCTTTGTATATAGGTGCGAACGAGGCATAACACAACTTTCAAATAATTGCACATTGATCCACACACACACATTCATATAATAGTTTAATTGAAAAGTGGTGGTCACCATGGCAACACGAATGTCGGGGGGTGCCTAACACTTTCCCTCCGCATAATCAAGTTCCCAGACCCTAACGAATCTCGGTTTCACAGACTCGTTAAGTAGTGTCACATCACTGGGTCAATGTGCAAACCTTTTCTCGGTTGTGTTGGTACAACCATTTAAAAAACCAACTGGCTACTCTTATAGTCCAATCGTCGACATATACATGTCGGATCTTTTCACAACTTGTTTTTTTAAACAAATCTCACCTAACATGAGAACATCAAAAGACAAGAACAAAAAAGAGACAAATAAAAATCCCGACGTCGACACAAATAATGTAGTGGAGTATACAATAAAAATAAACGATTTTTTTTAAAAGCTCAGTAATTAAAAATGATTTCCTTTTTAGGACAATAAAAACAAAAACTCATTTAATCAGTTTAATCGGATAGAATAAGCCATATATTAAAAGGTATGAATTTCTACTTATTTAATTTGTATTGATACTTTGAACACATAAATAATATATCACAGTTTAATCTAAATTGGATATAATAAGATATTATGATCATTTTAGAAAAAGATTAAGATTAATTTTGTCTAACAATTTTTAATTCCAAATAGTAGGAATTATAATACAAGGTAGAATATGTTATTAAATAATCTCACATCTTAAGTTATTTTTATAATTCTATGACTAATAGTCCGAAACTTAAATTTAAAAACAAACAAGTCACTTAGATTAATAGTTCAAGTGTAATCTTTGTAAATAAATATGGTTCAAATGTATTGTGTAAATTTATTGTGTTGGAAAATTGAAATGACTACTCTATATTAAGTGTCATATTATTTCATTATAGATACATCAAGTTTCATACACACGAGTAATGTTAATTTGACTCTGCAAAAGTGAGTCCCGCACGAATCCGAGCATGAAAGGAAATAATGTAATGCTCGTTGCCGAGTAGCTTCTACTCCTAGACAGTAAGTAGTGGGACCTTTAAAGCAAAACCAAAAATTCAATCATCTGTTTAAAGTTTGTTGTCTTTACCAATTTTATTGTACCTGAGACGAGATGACAAGAAGTAATTTGTCAATATTTATGAATTGATTTTACAAAGTTAGGTTGTCGTATGAACCAAAATGTAAAACATCCTAGCTAAAAAATACATAATATAATACAAAATTGAAAAAATTATATATAAAAAATTTATATGTAATATAAATAAGTTATTTTTAAATTTTATCCACATTTTGCACGGATTACCTTGATCAAGGTAAATTAATAACTTTTTGGTGTGCTACTATTGTCTTAATACTATCAAGGAACAATTACATTTTATAGTACATTTAAAAACATAATTACAATAAAAGTGCACTCATTAAATATTTACATAACTAATACACTTTCATATTTATTTACATATTCTAGTGTAATTAGGATTCCTTAATTTAGGGAATTATAATTCAATTAGAATTCCTTAATTTAGGTTCTTCTCTCTCTCCTCATCTAGAATAACTGTATTAATTAGTCTCCCCCCTTTTTCTTCTTCTACATTCAACGTATTCATTCTTGTTAATGCCCTCCTCATCCGCCCTTCTCCACCGCCCTTCTCCTCCGTCCTCTTCCACCGCCTTCTCCTCCGTCCTCCTCCTCCGCCCTCCTCCGCCCTCCTCCGCCCTCCTCCTCTGCCCTCCTCCTCTGCCCTCCTCTGCCCTCCTCCACTGTATAAATTAGGCCCTTCTCCTCCGTCCTCCTCCGCCATTAACGCCATCCTCCACCATTAACCTAGACAGTTTCAATTTGTTAATGTCATCCTCCATATCCACATCATTAATACCATCCTACACATCCATACTTGCGATTTTTTTTATAGTACAGTTGGTAGCCAAACATTCATACCAAGGTAACCAATTCAGTGTTATTAGGTTTCTAATTTATTTTTAAAAAATCTATTATAGATTTTTTTTATTTAAGAGTGCAGTTGGTAGCTAACACTTTATACAAATATAACCAATTCAGTTTTATTGGGTTACCAATTAATTAAAAAAAATTTATTGTAGATTTTTTTTATAATGCAGTTGGTAGCCAAATGTTAATACAAAAGTAACCAATTCAGTTTTATTGGGTTACCAATTAATGAAAAAAAATCTATTATAAATTTTTTTTTCATAGTGCAGTTCTATTGGTTACCCACAAGAATTAAAATGGTTACCTTTGTATAAATATTTGGATACCAACTGCAATAAAATTTATCTTTTTCTCCTTTTAATTTCTGGACTAAATCAACCTTCATAATAATGGCAGCTGTGACCGGCGTCCATGGTGTTGAAGCGGCAGCGTCCATGATGAAGCAGAGGAAGATGACCGGCGTCCATGGTGAAGCGGAGGAAGATGGCCGGCGTCCATGGTGTTGAAGTGGCGGCGAAGGGGAGGAGGAAGATGACCGGCGAAGGGGAGGAAGAAGATGACGTTTCCAAACTTTAAATATTTGAATTTTAATTATTATTTTTGAATTTATTTTGTTTGTTAGATCCTAGATATTTGAATTTGAATTATTAATTATGGTAGTTATTTCTCCTTGATTTTAGGTTTCCTTATTATTATGAATTGAATCCTATACTAATTCCCTAAATTAAGGAATCCTAATTGCACTAATATTGTAAATAAATATAGAAAGTGTATTAATTATATAAATATTTTATGAGTGCACTAATAGTGTAATTACTTTCTAAATATTGTATACTTATGTAAAGGACACTTTTTTTTTCATAGTGCAGTCCTATTGGTTACCCACAAAAATTAAAATGGTTACCTTTGTATAAATATTTGGATACCAACTACAATAAAATTTAACTTTTTCTCCTTTTAATTTCTGGACTAAATCAATCTTCATAATAATGGTAGCTGTGATCGGCGTCCATGGTGTTGAAGCGGCGGCGTCCATGATGAAGCGGAGGAAGATGGCCGGCGTCCATGGTGAAGCGGAGGAAGATGGCCGGCTTCCATGGTGTTGAAGTGGCGGCGAAGGGGAGGAGGAAGATGACCGGTGAAGGGGAGGAAGAAGATGACGTTTCCAAACTTTAAATATTTGAATTTTAATTATTATTTTTGAATTTATTTTGTTTGTTAGATCCTAGATATTTGAATTTGAATTATTAATTATGGTAGTTATTTCTCCTTGATTTTAGGTTTCCTTATTATTATGAATTGAATCCTATACTAATTTCCTAAATTAAGGAATCCTAATTGCACTAATATTATAAATAAATATAGAAAATGTATTAATTATATAAATATTTTATGAGTGCACTAATAATGTAATTACTTTTTAAATATTGTATAATTATGTAAAGGACCCTATCAAAACATTTGTGGTAATATCCGATTGCACCGTTTACCGTACTTAGCCAACTAGGTATGTGACCGACTTGCCCACAATTCTTTTCATGCTTCTTATCAATCCATAGAATTGTACTGTATATATACCTGATTCTCTGGTCATGTTCTAGGCTTCGATTCAATATTTTCCTATCCGCATAAATAGCAACCCAATTTATTTTTTTCAAAAACAATTTTCCGTACAAGGATTTTGAAAAAAGTTTCAATTTTGTTGCTCATTCATTCTATATACATACATATATAGAGAGAGAATTTCAACATGAAGTTTGGAGAGACATTTATGGAGTATATCCATGGAGATCAAGAGGGATTTTTGGATGATTGCTCTTATGTTGAATACAAGAGGCTCAAAAAAGTCCTGAAGAGATGTAGGAAATGTAGGTCTTTGAAGGACTCCAATGGCGATGAAGACTATCAATATGAATCTTGCCAATGTATGTCTTCTGACTCTTTAGTAGTTTAATTATTCTTTATGAGCTCCTTAAGATTTTAAGTATGAATATATCTAATTAGATTGAAAAAATGCAAGTTCTTTATAGTGGAATTGTTGTTAAAGGATTATGCATTTTCTTATAAGGTAAGGTTTTCATGCAGTCATGGATAAATTATGGAATAACTAGATATCATAGAATTTCTTATATCATGTCCTTTTCATTGTGGTTCACTTCAGTTTGGAAAACATGGTTGAAGTTTGAGATTCAATTGCAAGTGTTTTCTAGGCCTGGATAATAAGGCTCGGCAAGAGAGGTTTTTGTGTGAAACTTTATATCTATAGCACAGCTTCCAGTTTTTGTAGATCCTAATTATTCATGTTGGACAGGGTTACACAACTTGCAGACCAGTTTTTGTGTTATATCCAATGGCTTGCTGCCTAGCTTCGCGGAGCAAACCGGTCTGCTGAAAACAAGACAGTTTTTGAACCCGTCAATGCTATCATATGCCAATCGATTTTTAATTTTCAGACCACTGGATCTAGACTTTGATCTCTGTGTGTGTGTATGTGTGTGCGCGCGCGTGTTTGAAAGTGGTCAATCAAAATTAGGGTTCTCTGTACTCTACTTAACTTTTATAACGTTGAATTATCAAAATGTACACTTCTAGTCTGGTGGGTCTTTCTTCCTCTACTTGATTTGTATCAACTGATATTGTGGCAGCTAAGTTTTGTCTATAATCACAAAGTTTGCTCAAGTTTAAAACATTATTAACTTCAAAAACTTGAACGTCCCGTCTATACAGGAGTTAAGATATAAAGGCTCCACTTGTAATCTTTTGCTACCTTAGTTGTTGTGATTAATATATTCACTTAAATTTGTAAGGATAAAGGGTTGGTTTTCTTCTTGGTAGTATAGCACAAAAAACGTTGTTTCCTCCCCCCGATAAAAGCAGAATTTTATTAGAAAGAAGAGGAATTACAGAAAAGGAGGACAACGAGTCCTCCAAAGAAATACAAGAAAGAAAATCAAGAAAATTTAATAAAGCACTTAGCACGGCATGCCAAATCTCGATGAATATCTGAAATGTCAACTCCTCTGAAAGCTCCTGTAGCAGTTCACAACGAAACTGGAACTCCACAGCCCTTTCTGTCCAATCATCAACACGATTCTTTAAAAAAGACAACATCTTGGGTTGCCAGCAAAATCACTTCTCGCATAACCCTTTTGCACCTACTACCTATGCCGCGCATGTTCCAACTCAAAATCTTCATGTCAAAGGATTAGAGAAAACACCCCTCCTACCCCTAACCTCGCCATAATTTGCAGAAGACTGCAAACTATGCAACTCCTTAACCCACTATCTTTTCCTCTTCCCATGTCTTGAAGGAGAACCTCAACCTTCACTGTTCCCCCAAATGGATTAACAAGAGTTAGACCAGGACAGTTCAATATTGCTTGGGGATTTTGATCATCTAATCCATCTCCAAGCTTATCAGTAGCCATGTGATTCATTTTGCGACCTTCCTTCTCAGTAGCATAAAGTGATATTGGAGCATAAACAATCTTTTGAGGAGTAGGCAAGATACCTTTCCCATCATAATGGTCACTCCTTGTAGCAAAACACAAGGACAAGAGTCAAGATCATAGGAGAATTATCACAAAAAGAATGGGAAATGTTAGAAAAGCATGGCAAAGAAGTATTAGAATCTCTCTCAAGAATGGGAGTTAGGAACCAGAGAACCCCCATCGTCATCTAAAAGAGCAGATTGCTTTGACTGAGTAGGCAAGACAAAAGAACACCTCAATACGGCTAAAATTTGCCCCCGCTGTCAAATGTACAGTACACAATGTTGTTAATGTGACATTGGATTTTTGCCTTTAAATGTTTGGTTCATGATCATGATAATGATATTGCTTTATGGTACAGAGATTAGATAATGGTCAAATGTGATCCTTTGCATCAAACCATATAAGCATTTTGACTACAAGTGGCTCCAGCATGTAATGGGATTTGTCTTCGTATATGTAATATAACTCATAAGTGGACTCAGTTTGTAGCCCTTCACTTTAACTTGGCCTCGATACTAACAAAGAGTTATCAGTTTTCTGTAGGTTGAATGAAAGGGTTAACATGAAATAATAACTATTATTAATTACACATAGGACCAATTTTAAATGTTACAATGTGCATTTGGAATTCAAGGTTGGTTGAATGTCTCTTGATCTGTTCATTATCACAATATTATTGATAATGGAACTTCGTTATCTTGTAGTGTGCGATCAGATGTTTTTCTCTGAGCTGATGAAGGAAGCTTCTAATATAGCTGGCTGCTTTAGTTTGAGAGTTAGACAGCTTCTCCATATTCACATTGCTTCTGGAATGCAAAGGTACATGATATGCTTGCGTCAGTGTTTTACAAATGATAAGCAAGCTGTGGTACATCAGGGTCAGATGCTTATTGAGTATGCTACAATGAATGCTATTGCTATCAAGAAAATTCTCAAGAAATACGATAAAGTAAGCTTTAAAAGGACCTTTTTTTATCATTTAAAACAAATAAAACTTTTAGCACGGTTTATGTATTTTTTTCATTTGAATTGAACTTTTTTTTCCTTTTTCTTATTCTATTGTAGGTACACAGCTCTGTAAATGGCAGGAACTTCAAATCTAAGCTGAGTGCTGAACACATAGAAATTTTGCAATCACCATGGTTGATAGAATTAGGGGCTTTCTTTAAGAATTTTATGGAACCAAATAGTGGAAAGGCCAATGAGTTTTCCAGTCCGATCTCTTGTAATCTCAGCGGTGCAGAACCTGCAATGACTTTAACACTTTTGGATTCTACGAGATTAGAGTATAATCTGAAGTGTGCTATTTGCTTGGTATGATTAATGTTTTATTTTAATAAGAAAAACTATGAAAAATTGCAAACTTTCTCATTATATTTCCAGAAGATAACCATGAAACTTTGTGATTCTTCTGTATTTATTTGTATTTACCTTTTCACTTGATACATTTTTTCACTCATAGTTGGAATGGCTCAGGATATCGTTTTTAAACCATATGCCTTGAGCTGCGGACATCTTTTTTGTAAATCATGTGCTTGCTCTGCAGCTTCTGTGATGATCTTCCAAGGTCTTAAGGCTGCATCTGCAGAGTCAAAGTGTCCAGTTTGCAGAGAGGTTAGTATTTGGTTGATTTATTGTTTTTTCATGGTATTTCTGTTATATTATTTTATATTACTATGAGAGTTGCATTGAAAATGTGAGACTTTTTATTTTCATTCAAACTTTCAAAACATGGGCGAAGTAAATAGTGTCTCATGTTATCGTTGTAATGAACTGGGTATCTTTTCTGTTGGAAGATCCATTATTAAACATATGTATGCTGAGGGAGGGAGGGAGGGAGGGAGGGAGGGAGCGGAAAGAGAGAGAATAATTGCATATGTAAGTAATGATTACATGCCTTGCATCCTATGTAGGGTGATTAGGAAAAAGGAAAAAAGTATCATACTCCCTCCATGTGTCCCATAAAGACCTACTTACTTTGACTTTTTAGGTCAAATTGATTATTTCTGAAATCAAAATTAATATCGTTTCTTAAAAATATAAAAGGAGGAACTATAACCATAAGAAACTAAATTGAATTTACTACCAACTCCAATTTATCACGTGTTCAAAATTTTAAATAAATATGCTCAATTATTACTTCTAAAAATGATGTTTGACTTGAAAAGTCAAACTAAGCCAGTTTTTATGGGACAGAGGGAGTATTTTGTAGAATAATTTTGATACTGGGTGATTTAGGTCTGATTAATTTTTTGGAGTTCATTAAGATGTACATATACTTGTCCAAGTCTTCAACTTAAAGAAACTCCTCTTTTCTCTCCATCTCAGTGTTATTAAATGCATGAGGCACAAAGGTTTCCTTAGGGCCTAGGCGCGGGGCGAGACACACGCCTTATTGAAGTGAGGCGCACATACTCAAAAAATTGAAAAATATGTATAACCATATCTAAATTTATTATATAAGCTCCTAAACAATGACAACTTATACAAAAGGTATTCATGAAAGTATCAAGTATGTTGTAACTTATTTCATCAAGTAGATAATTTAACAAATATAATTTAGTTAATAATGGGATAATTTTATCAAAACCTTAATAGAAGTATAATTTCATATTATAAATTATAACTTAAAGAAAATAATTTTGAACTATAGTTATTAACTACATATTTTATTAAATTTTGGATTATGGTTCATGAAATTTTGGATTATGGTTCATGTGTCGTTTGGACTAAATGGAAGCTATCTAGAAATTGCCCAACAAATAAAAAATAAAATAATTGAAAAAATTGTTGTCGTGCATTGTAAATATAAGTTCAGAATAATTATTCCTAATAATCAATCGATCTAGGAAATCTGTCTTTTCATTTGTTTTTGTTAAGTTTAAAGTGGATATGAATGTCTCATATCATAATACGTTTCAAAATTGGACATTCGTGATTAATTTGAGTGAATTTTCAAAGAGGCGAGTGCATTGTGCCTCGCGCCTCAGCGTGCCTCAGCTTTGCCTCATTGAAGGCGCCTCACCTCAAGCAAAGCGAGGCTCAAAAGTGCGCCTCGCCTCGTGCACCTCAGGCGCGTCTTTAACAACTATGCTCCATCTCATTCTCTCTCTTTGCCTCTCACACACGCACGCATACACATATATGTATGTAAGTCTTGGTCTTCCTAGAGGTTTAGTCACAAGCTCCCTGCCCTCTTTTTTTTATAGCTTATAGCAGAAGTCAGGATTGTGCAAGTCTAGTCGTACACATTTTGCAGTTAATTAATACTCCCTCTTTCTTGAAATGTAAGCCAAACTTAACATATTTGGATCATTTGACTCGTATGAGCATCTTAAATAAGCCTTGGGAAAGTCAAGAGTCTGCAATTTGTGTATTTAAAGGCCTTGAAGGTCTCTTTGTTAGAAATATCTGTCTCAACCTTGTGGATTGAAGTTCCATCCGTGTTGAAACAATATCTACCTGAGGTAGTCGATCTACCTTAGATGCTCTTCCACAAATTTATCGCAAAATGGATCCCGATTCGATACGATCGAAATTAACATTCCATATATTTTGAAATGATTTATTTAATATAGGTTTTAGCTACTCGATATAAATTAACCTCGGAACTCAAATTCTTCCTTCAAAAATGCTTTTATTGACGAGTTATATTTAACCTGTTTCTTCTCATGAAGTTTTCTTCCTTATTTCTACATTCAAGGGATTCTAATGACTCCAAAGGTAAACGTAAATATCTTAGCACAATTCTAATATACGAAGAAAACTAGGTTGCATCTGAATCCAATATATACATATGCACATATATATAGTGTTGATTAGAATGATACCTGAAACTCCATCTCCGGATGCTAATGTATCTTGGACCGTCATATTGAAGGTCCTCGTGGTTGGTCTATTTGGTGGAGTTGAACCGACTATATTCAACTTTGCATTGATATTTCCTGTATTGACGCTTCTCCCATCAACTCCTCTTTGGGCAATTCCTTACTATATGGTTTGTTGATCCACAGATGAAACATCCGCTATTCTTCTTTGGATTGGGGCAGTTAGGAGAGATGTATCCCTACTGTCCACAATTAAAACACACCGACCTTCCTTTAAGACATACTCCCGAGTGTTTTTTCCCGCAATTACTACATTGATCAATCTTCTTTGTGTCTTCCTACATATTTTTGGTATTTCCAAAATTATTTCACTTTCTTTTTCCACTGCCTCCCTCAGTTTTGACGGCTCCCTCGGTTTTAGCCTTATTCTTCTTCTCCTTATTATAGAGGCTCATGACCTCACTTATCCTTTTCCAAAATTGATCCGAAAGAACCAATCTGCAACACTGCGACCTTGTTATAGAGCCAGGGTTTCAGACCCTACTCAAACCTTCTTGCTTGCCTTTCTTCGGTGTCCACTTGGTGTGGAGCAAACCTAGTCAGTTCATTGAACTTGGCAGCGTATTGGAAAACTGTCATGTTTGCTTCAACTATAAAAATTGTATCTCCATACGGCTTAGCGCACTGAGGGAAATAATTCTCAAAGTATAACTCCTTGAACCTTTCCCACGAAATCCCTCCTGCTCCGGCCCTATTCATGTTGGCCTCCCACCAGAAATTGGCTTCACCCTTCAACATATGTATACCAAAAGCAGTCTTTTACTCTTTCTCCTCCTCTGGCCACCTAAAATGCCTTCTCTATCTCCTTGATCCACAATTAAGCCTCTATAGGCTCAGTAGTCCCCCTAAACTTAGGCGGTCCCACACTCTTGAAGTTCTTGAAATAGCTACATGTATCGCTAGCGGGTTCACATTTGTGTTGGGGTTAGGAGGATTCCTGTTTTGAATTGCTCCAACTAGCAAATCTACGAACTGCTGCATGAGGTTTCCCTGACCTCCAGTCCTATTCTCATTCTCATTTTTTGAGGCTTTATTTTTATTTCTGTTTACTAGTGGTCTTCCTCGACCTCGTCCCTTTGGCGGCATTTTTCTGTTAATAAAATATTTATTGATATTAATATTTCATTAACTATTTCAAGGCATTTTAACTTCCACATACTCATCACAAAGCATAATTAACAAATATTTATTAATATGCTTTTTATATCATATTCCGCTTACAACCTTATAGCTTATGCTATTTAAATATCTTATCCTTCTATTAAATACAAAATGAGGAGATTTGCATAATTATCCCATAACTTATACAAAAGTTTGGAATTACAATAGATATCTTGCTTACTTATATAAAAGCTGGGATTTACACACTACACACATGCACATACATAGATACCATCTACTATATCTTATCCTATGCGTAGCATATTATCCTACTTTGCGCTTCCTTCACTTGGCTTCTTCTTCGGATAATCTTTTACTTGATGACCTATCATCCCACATATAAAACATACACCTTCCTTTGGTTTGGGGCACTGAGGATAAATATGTCCCCCTTGCCCACAATTATAGCATGTATTTTGCTCTTTCTTGCACACACCCCAATGCATCTTCCCACAGTTCGTACATTTTCTTATCTTTTTAAAGTTTCCTTGGTTATTCCCAGAATTTCCTGGATCACTATCGTTAAACTTCCTTTTCCCCTTCTTACTTGAAGCTTGATGCGATATACTGCGTTCAACTTCCATTTTACTGACTTGCTCTTTCAGTATGTCACACTCTTTAGTCATTTCTTTTAATGCGACTTCTAATGGATCAATCAATCCTCTCGATACTACCCATTATTACTCAAAATGAACAACTTATTCTTCAAAGCCTGTACTTCATAATGGCTCAACCACTACTGTTGCTGCTAATACGATTTCTTCTTCTGCCCCTCTTTCAGGCTCTACCTGAGTCTCCATGGGATCTTCTACTTCTTTGTTTAGCGCCATTTCTGGATATTCATCATGATCATTGCCCCAGATCTACCCTTGGTTCATCCCTTAAATCCTTCTCAAGGTCACTCTTAATATGAGCCTCTACTTGGCTTGAGTATTAGCTTTGGTGGAGCGATCAGCTCTTCACTTGCGACATGAAAGTTTCTTACTTCCTCTTCGCATGGTATATAAACGCAAATTATCTTAATTAGTACATAATACACGTTATATACACATAGCAAACAATAGTTTCATTTAAGTTACTTTTATTTCGTTTTACAATGAATTTCCTCGATTCATTTCCTTTAAACGCTATTTGAACTTATTTATTTTTTGACGCTTCTATCTAGCCTAAAGTTATATAGCCTAAGGTGTCCCCCCCTAAGGTTTCTAACCTATAACTCTGATACCAACCTATGATGCCCCCAAATCCGGGCACCTTCAGAACCGTATTTAGTGCAACACATTACTACTTAAACAACATACTTGTTATTAAATAACCAAAAATATTACATCAGAGTTGTCTATCCCAGGTACGAAGACCTTTAAGTACTTCATTACATGATAAGTATTATCACATTACAAATTCTAATTATTACAAGCAACGACTTTCAACTATTCATTCAACTTTCCTTTGCCTTTATCCTTTCTAGACCCTTCTTCACGATTCTACCTTGCTGAAAATATTTAATTTCAAAGCAAGAATGAGCATTTAATTGCTCAACAAGTAATATCAGTTAATAAGCATCATGTATAAGGATTAGATGTTTTCTTTGAATACACTTCTACAACGAAACAATAGTTGTGAAGTAACTGAAACAATTCTGAAAAACCTATCAAATCATTTGTATTTTTGAAACGACATACTGACTATAGAATGCTGAGTGGTCAAAAGACCAAGAACTTGTGTTTTCAAGTTTATGATAAGGTTTGAATAGAAATTCATCTGCAAACTGCAATGGTTATGGGTACGGTGGGTGATCAGCCCGTTATGCCCTGCGTTAATCAAAACTAGCGTGCAGGAACGACATTTGCGTTTATCATAATCGCCTTTGGCGCATAAATTTTTTCCAAATAAGGGAAGTTCATCCTCAGACTTGAGTTCAAACTAAAAACAATTCAGTTGGACAACTCTCCCTAATATCAATAATATTTCAAAGACTTAAATTGAAAGCGAGGAAATATTTTAATGTGAGTCTAGCCGAATCAAGTAACTTAGACTTCTTGTCAAACAGTTCAGACATTTTAGAACTTTAAAGATATGTAATGTAGCAAGCTAAAATCAAAGATTTAGTATAACTCTTGAGATTTTCTACGCAACATATAACCCTTGCACACAACAAAAGTTGTACAAGGTTTAGATATCATATAACTCAAATGAAGTTAGAAACTTTGCAATAAAATAGGATACTTGAAGTAATAGAAGGAATTTGAACACAACAATAGAATTTGCACAAGTTTAGGATTTTTACACAAATATAAACAAGTTTGAAATACTTGCACATATGCATAGTACAAGGTTAAAATACTTGCACATTTATAAATTTAGCAAAAGGTTAAAAGAAACTTGCTCATTTTAAATATAGTTCAAAGTTTAAGATACTTGTCTTTCTTGTAGATTACACTTGTTTGCTATCTTTAGTTCATGTATCCTACATAGTTTCAATACACATATAGGCACACGTCAACCATACATTCAAAGCACATACTAATTGCACATAACTATACATTTAATGTAATTATAAATTACATTATCTCTAAACTTGTCTTTTTTGTTTTCAGTTGAAAATCATTTATTTAGGAACTTCTTGGAAACCTTTACTTGATGTAACTACGTCTTGCTTATAGACGTACAATTCTAGGCATCTATTCAACCATGTATACATTCAAACCATATGATTGTTTATCTTGATTTTACTTCATTTTGAAAGTTTCATTAATATTTAGAAATCTCTTTCGAATTCTTTGATCTTGGCTTATATTAAATTTTGTTCATTTCTTTTAGTGTTTGATATAGTTGAATTAAAACATTATCCAAGTCCCTTTATTTCTTGTCACGGCGTTTCGACGTTCAAACACACGCCTCATTTGCTTATGTGAACGTTTTGCGTACACTTAGCACGCTCATATCACTTGTCTAATACTTATTGATTAATGTAAACATCTTTATATTTCATAATGTTCATCTTTTATAACTGAGAACATCATCTTTTATTTTCGGGAGCATTGTACGTTGTATAGGCGAACGCCCGACGCCCTCCGATTGCCTCCGACTGCATAACAATCCTAAAAATGCCCAATTTGGACCCTGCTCTCGACCTCAAATTTCTAAACTTAAAGAATGAAAGTTGTAGGCCTACTTTTTAGCTTTCTGAATCATCTTGAATCATCTAAATCGGTGTTCAGACGAAAATGTTATGCTTGATTTACTAAAGGATGCCAAAATCACAAAATTGAAAAACAGGGAGCTCGCCCCAGCGAGTTCGCCTGTGTCCAACTTGAGTTTTCCTTTTCGAGTTGATTTCTTCTCAAAGCTTTTCGACGTTCAAACACACGCCTCATTTGCTTATGTGAACGTTTTGCGTACACTTAGCACGCTCATATCACTTGTCTAATACTTATTGATTAATGTAAACATCTTTTTATTTCATAATGTTCATCTTTTATAACTTAGAACATCATCTTTTATTTTCGGGAGCATTGTACGTTGTATACGCGAACGCCTGACGCCCTCCGATTGCCTCCGACCGCATAACAATCCTAAAAATGCCCAATTTGGACCCTGCTCTCGACCTCAAATTTCTAAACTTAAAGAATGAAAGTTGTTGATCTACTTTTTAGCTTTTCGAATCATCTTGAATCATCTAAATCGGAGTTCATACGAAAAAGTTATGCTTGATTTATTTTAGGATGTCAAAATCACAAAATTGAAAAACAAGGAGCTCGCCCCGGCGAGTTCGCCTCTGTCCAACTTGATTTTTCCTTTCCGAGTTGATTTCCTTTAACGCGATTACTTTGCAATGCTATAACTTCGTCATCCGTTGATGGACAGTCCGTTTTTAGCCATTTTTCGTTATAACATTCTCTACGTATCTCCCCGGACGAAATGATTTTAAGGTTCTTTAACACATAATTACATAGACTCAAAACTTATTTGATTCAAAGTTCGTAAAATTGCTTTGAGGCTTAGTTTGATTCTCCCAAACAACTTAGAACACAACATAATATGTGTAAATGTTTCTTAGCGCACCATGTTAGCTATTTAGTAGTTTTTAACAAAATTTTCCCATTCAAGAATTTTATCAAACGACTTGTGGGCATCGTTTTAAAAATCAGTTTTCATAGCCTCTTAGACATGGCTTAGCCCATTTTCTTAGAAAAATTCTTCCTTGTACCTCCGCACAATAACAACTAAACTCTTGCTAAAATCCCCAACAATTTCCACAACTAATTCGCAACAATTCATATGAATTACCCTATTTGTAAAATATAGCAAAAGTATTGAAATTACCTCTTGATTGTTTTGATTCAATTCTTCTTCTAATTAGCACTTTAGCTAGCTTCTCTTCTAAATGAATTTACTAGCACAACTTCTTTAAGTATGTATGGAATCTTATGAAATTGTATGGGAGTATTGAAAACTTTTGAGATGGGATGAAGAGCTGAGAATGGATGTTGGGTTTTATATTTATAGATATCCTATTCTTGGAGTGCACTGCATTTACTTGTTCTCCGATTCCAATTCTAATTCCAATTCCAATTCTTGCTCTACGCACACACATAATGCTTGCTCCCAAATTTTCATTCATGCAGGATATGCATAAAAGCTTTGCTGGGTTATTTTATTGAATCACATATACACGATACATACTTATATATATAACTTATAGCCCAAGTATTATATTATAATACATAATACATATAGTACATTTATTATATATTACATACATAATATACAATACATATATAACATACACATAATACGTATATACCTATTTTACTAATACGCATAATACATTATTTATTAAATATTATAACATATTATGAACCATACTCTTTTCCATAAAATGGAAATTATACTTTTAAATAAATATAATTTAATATTATTTTAACTCACTTTATTTAATGCACATAATAATTTAATTATTTTCTTTCTTTCTATAAATTGTTTCTCACAATTTATTTTTGTAAAATAAATACATAATAGATTTACTACATCACACACATAACACTGCCCATATTCACATATGCAGTACAATTTACATAATAAGAATTTTATTTAATAAATTCTTATTTTTTTTTAAAAATTCGGATTGCTACAATAGATCTTTAAGAACATTTGGATTAATTAAAGATGTATTACCAAGTAATTAGTTAAACATATTGATTAAGCACAACGGAATATTCTTTTGTAAAATCCTCCTTAAAGATTAAGGAAATCTCAGATCTAGATTTAGTCTTGTGGATGTACAAACACATAGCAGATATAACAATAATAATATGCATAATGTAAATGACATAAAGTAAAAAACACGAGATCTTTTAAGTAGTTAGGAGACTGAACAACTCCTAATCTACTCTTCTACTCCACTGAACAGGTATCGACTAAGGATAAGGTCCCTTAGACCATTTACATCTGAACCATTAAAGTTCCTTCGAGTCACTGAGTCTCGGCATCGAGTCACTTAAGCTCGACAATTCGGTCACAAAGACCAGGATCTTCTGACCCCAATTTAGTCACTAAGACCAGGATCCTCCAACCCTAATTCGGTCACTAAGACCAGGATCCTCCGACCCCAATTTGATGATGTTTGTTGGAGGTGCTGCTAAGATGACATTTAAACTCTTCATCTTCTGGTACTTGGCAGCTGGTTGTGATCATCTTCTTGGTGCTGCTGATCTTTGTCGCTGATGCTCTAATTTTTCTAGTACTCAGCAGCTACTCATGATCATGGTTGATGTGCAGCTAAGGCAAATCAGCTCATCATATTCTTTGTGCTTAGCAGCTTTGAACACTCGTTGGATTGTAGACTACTTCTGTTCTACATCTTCATCTGTTCAGCTTTGAGTGTTCTTGGTGAATTGTAGAGTCGTACTTGAGATTGACCTTCTGATTTGCCACTCTTACTTCACCTACATCAACTCCATGGCTTCTAGACACTTCTGCTTTCAATTCTGTCATGTTCTTTATCATCTCGGCACTTCAGCTCTTAGTTCCTTGGCTCTCTGGATCTTCAGCTCTTTGGCTCTTGGCTCTTCAGCTCTAGGCTCCTTAGCACATTTACTCTTTGGCTCTGTGCTCTTCATCTCTTTGGCCCTTCGACTCTTGGCTCCTTGGAGCTTTAAGCTCCTTGGCACCTTGACCCTTCTGGACCACTCTTCATTGCATTGCAACTCTAGTTCTTGTGCATTCTCTCGCACTTGCTTTTTCGCTCAAGCCAGCACTTTGGGTCTTTTCATTCTGTGTTATGGCTCCTTAATTTGGTGTGACAGCTCCCTTGATTTTATTGTTTATATGGTTGGGATGATCAACAACTTTAAATTTGAAATCTCAAAGATATTTATGGTTTTTCAAAAGAATTCCCGTTGCAAAGTATCCGTTCGAGCATTTATGGCTCAGATATCTTAGTATCCTCACTTGTGCCAAGTTGCTTTTGGCTGGTCACATCAAACTGCAACTTTGTCTCTCAACAGCTAGATATTTTCTTTCTTCAAAATAGCTGTTAGACACATTGATCTGATATTCGATCTTGTTCAAGGATAGACTACTGGATGCCTCGGGATTTTCAATATTGCAATGTTCTGATTGTCAATCTTATTTGTCAGACGTGATTGTGCTCTACAAACTTTGATGATAGTAGAGTGATGAGAATTGTTAGAGCTTGAGCTTTGCATTTGCTCTATGATTATTGACTTGACTTCGGCTCTATTATCTGCTCCTCTATTTGCTCTTCGATGATAGTAGACTGATAAGAATAGTAGAGTTGAGCTTTCCATTTACTCTACAATTATTGACTTGGCTTCTGCTCTACTATCTGCTCTATGAATGATTTTTTCATTATGCTTTAGCAGACTTCTGATTATTCTCTGAACACTTTAGCAGCTCTATGATGCAGAAGACAGCTCTACGATCTGACTGTCTCTTTGAACCTTTACTTCACCTTGGTTGCTGCTTTACGAACTCTTGGTTTACTCTGCGATTTTTATGTTCAGGCAGAGTACTTTATGATGCTTGTGTAGACTTGCAGATTCCTCTTTATTCTTTGAATGCCTTGGGAGCTTTATGATATTGATATTGATGTCTGTCTCTCGATGCTTTACAGTACCAGCTGTTGCTCTACGAAATCTTGATTACTCTGCGAACTGACTTGTGCTTTGTGATTAGGCACAGTACTTTTGCAATTCTGTAGAGACATTCCAGAGATTCCTTCTTATTGGAACTATACTCGTACATTCTTAGAGTATATCCTCCTGTGATCAGCTTCTTCTTGTTAGTCCTTTAACTCATTTTTGTGACTCGTAGTTGAGCTCTACGATCTTTGTTTTGATTACACTACGATTCAGTAGATTGATTCTACTATCGGTTGATCCTATCGACTATACATTGAGAGTTTTAACAAGATCAACCTAACAGATTTGATCTTTCTATTCTAAGTCATTGTACATGTGTTTCTTAAGGATTTTACAAAATTTATCATTACAAATATAATTTAATAATTTGTTCATCAGGTAATGACAATTCAATTAAGATCAACCTAACAGTTTTGATCTTCTTAGTTCTAAGTCCTTGTACATTTGTTTCTTAAGGACTTTACAAAACTTCTCTTTCACATGTATGCTTCAGTCGATCAATCAATTCATATATATATATATATATATATATATATAAATACAGTCCATTTCTTAGGCTCACCCTTATTGAGCTCACCCCGAGCTCACCCTGCAATTTTTTTTTATAAAAAAAAAACATAAATAATAAAAAATGTATAATAATTTTTGGAATTGAAAGTTTTTAAAAAAAAAGTGTTTTGGGTGTAATTTGGGTACATATAACAAAACAGTGTTGTACGACTGTACAACACTGTTTTGTTATATGTACCCAAATCACACCCAAAACACTTTTTTTAAAAAACTTTCAATTCCAAAAATTATTATACATTTTTTATTGTTTAAAAAAAAAAGCAGGGTGAGCTCAATAAGGGTGAACTTAAGATCCTTTTCGTATATATATATATATATATATATAAATATATATATATATATATAGGGTCAGGATCAGGTGAGGGCTCCCTTTGTTAAAATGCGGACTTTTTTTTTGTTTTTTTTTTGGTTTTTTTTTTAAACAACTAAAAAAAATATTTAATATTTTATGGAACTGAAATTTTTTCATAATACAGTGTTTTGGATGTGATTTAGGTACGTATAACAAAATATGTATGTACAGTCTGGGCAGACTGTACCACCACTTTTTTGGTATAGGTATTCAAAACACGCCCAAAACATTATATTATGAAAAAATTTCAGTTCCATAAAATATTAAATATTTTTTTTTAGTTTAAAAAAAAAACCAAAAACCAAAAAAAAAAAAAAATCCGCATTTTAACAAAGTAAGGGAGCCCTCACCTGATCGGTTCTGTATATATATATATTACATTCATTTTGATTAACTCAGTGAGATCTACTTAATATGTTTGATCTTTCTCTATTCTAAGTTCTTGTACATTTATCATTTTATTAAGGACTTCACAAAACATATGTTTACAAATATACTTTCAATATTTCATCGTCAAATCTTATACATTTGTAATCTCATGTAGATTTTAAACAATCTCTCCCTCAATAAACCAACCTTTCAATCTACATGCAGATTCCTAACAAAGGTCCTTCCGTGGTGGAAAGATATCTAGCCATCAACCCCTTTCCTGATGCGTCGGCTCATGAACAGATCACTCTAGCTATTAAAATAAGTCTTTGGTTACACTATTTGAAACTTGGAAAGAGCAAAAGAAAGCAAATCGAAAGTTAATACTCCTTCCATCCCCAAAATAATGGCTTAAGTACCTAAAAACAAGGAAACAAAATTTGTCCTCAAAAGAATTGTTTATTCACCCAAAAAAAAAGTAGTCCTCAAAAGAATAGTTGAAGTACAAAAAGTAAATCAATAAATAAAATTATATCACCTCGTAATTAGGTCATAATTCTTGATTGATGTATTTCAGCCAAACATAAAAAGTATATTGGAAATTAATTTATACTCTTTCCTTTAGTCATAGTTGTTAAAGGTGCGCATGAGGCGCAGCGAGGCAAGGTGAGGCACACTTTTGAGCCTCACTTTACTTGAGGCGAGGCGCTCACATCTTGAAAATTCATCCAAATTAATCACAAATGTCGAATTTTGAAACGTATTATGATCTCAAACGTTCATACCCGCTTTGAACTTAAGAAAAACAAATGAAAAGACAAAGATTTCCGTGATGGATTGATTGTTATAAAGAATTATTCTGAACTACTAATATATTCATGATGGATGACAATAATTTTTTCAATTTTTTTAATTTTTTGTTTGATGGGCAGTTTCTAGATGGCATCCATTTAGTCCAAAGTCCAAACAACACATGAACCATAATCCAAAATTTAACAAAATATGTAGTTAATAACTTTAGTTCAAAATTATTTTCTTTAAATTATAATTTAGAATATTAAATTATACTTCTATTCAGGTTTTGATAAAATTCTAATTATTAACTGAATTATTTTTGTTGAATTATCTACTTAATGAAGTAAGTAACAACATATTTGATACTTTTTAGTTCATGAATACCTTTTGTATAAGTTGTCATTGTTTAGGAGCTTATAGAATAAATTTAGATATGGTTATACATATTTTTGTATTTTTTGTGTATGTACGCCTCACTTCGATAAGGCATGTGCCTCGTGCCTTTAACAACACTGCCTTTAGTTTAAATTTATTGGTTTGCGTAAAAGATATACTTGAGGTATTTTAAACGAAAAACTATTTAACTAACTCCTTTTAATGAATATCAAGTATTAGTGTCATGGGATACTTCTTTCCTCTTCTAGTAGTGAAGTATTCTTTTTTATCTAAAGAAAATGTAATTGAAAGCCAAACTTTATTTATTTTTCTTTCCTCATTTTGCTTCCTGCAAACTTTTCAAGTTCCAAATAAAGCTTTTTAAAAATAAAGGGCTCCTACTATTAGTTGATGCTGACTTTTCAATTTTCAAAGGCCTGTTAATTCAATGTTATGTCTTTGCATATTTACTACCCCTTACCCATGTTTACATTCTTACTATTTATTCCTTTCATGTTCTCGTTCAGGTTGGAGTATATGCTACTGCAGTGCGCATGACAGAATTAGATTTGCTTGTGAAGAAAAGGTGAAGGGGACTTTTCAAACCTCTGTTTTTATGAATAAAAATGCAGTTTCTGACCATTAAAATTTTTTAGGTGCAAGGAGTATTGGAAGGAGAGGCTCATTGCTGAACGTATTGAAACGGTGAAGCAGTCAAAGGGATACTGGGATTCACAAACTAAGTACATCATCGGTTATTGATGTGAGTTTTTTGATTTGGCAGTAAAACTTTAAGAGCTTAGTGTACTTTGTGCTACAGACAGTATAATGGGGTTCTTGTTGCCTGTATGCCAAGGGGGCTGTATAAATAAATTGTTGCTACTATTTTTTACATAAAATAAATATATAAATTGCTGCAAATATAGGTCATCCTATGCAAATTCTGAAAAGAACTGGTCAGTAAACAGTATTCTCTATATTAATTGAGGGGTTTGGAATGTCTGGGGACTAGGTACGAACATAATGCTTCATCTTCTTCACTGTAAAATGGCTGTACTCAGATTCCAACCCATGTAGACTCGTAATGTTTAGCCCATAACTCTTTGTTTGCTCTTGTTTTTGTTGATTTGTTTTTATTTTGTCAAGGGAGGAAGAAGAAAAGAACATAGACAGCATAAATGTTTGATTTTAACAACGGTTCAGCCTGTTCAACTGTGTCCACAATTCTTTGTTGAGATTGTACTACTAAGTTATGGGTTTTATAGTAATGGATAAGTGGAAGTGTTGTTCCAAATAAAATAAAGGATGTCAATGTCATTTTTCAGCGGCTCTTGGGTAGATGGTGACATTCTTTATTGACAATACAGAAGGTGCTCATTTTATTAGGTTGTCACGCTTTAATATTTATTGGAGTTTTTTACAAATGGGAACCGAAAATTATAAGCTCCTCGAAAATTTCCTGCTATTGTTCATTCTTGACATAATTAGTGTCATTTTCATTTGTGTGTTGTAAATATGTGCCAGTATTAAAGATCTCCCTAGTGCTATTAATGTTTGTAGCTAATATTTTCTCCGTTCTAAAATATAAAATTATATTGACTTTTTGAAGTCAATTTAAGACATTGTCAAATTCAAAATTGATATGGGTTATTTTAATTTTAGTCAAGACAATTATGAAGTATTGTAAAGTATCTAAAAATTATTATTCATTGTAGGATTTATTATTTTATATTTTTTAATGAATCATTTTATTTTAAGTTTGAAAATGTTTGGAATTGATTTTTAAAAGTCAATAATGATCCTTATAATTTAGAATGAAGGTGTATTTCACATGCTGAATGGGTTCAGGGGGAAGGAATGTGAGATTTTTCATGGATGGAGCATTTGGCGGGTGGGTAGGAAGTAGCCTTCTTCATTAAATTAAACCAACGTATTCATTTGTAATTTTCATATTTTTAAAATTAAAATACAATATATAACTACTTGAAAGTCTCAAAATACTTTATTAAAGTTGTAAACTTTTTGCCATTAATTTTTGCTTCGTTAAATGATTATAAATTTTATTTCAAGTGTAAATTATTCCTATTGAATTATATATATATACATATATATATATATACATATATATATATATATATATATATATATATATATATATATATATAGGGATTCCATCCACAACAACCGGTTGTTGGGGAGTAACCCATTTTGGCCAGCCGCTACTACCTGTACTGGCTTATAAAAAAAAACTATCTAAGGCCGGTACAGATAGTAGCGGCTGGCCAAAATGGGTTGCTCTCCAACAACCGGTTGTTGTGGATGGAATCCCATATATATATATATATATAGAGTCCGGATCAGGTCCGGACTCCCGGATTTTAACAAAATTCGGACTTTTTTTTTTTGCTTTTTTTTTTGAAACAACTAAAAATAAAATAAAATTATGGAACTGAAATTTTTTCATAATACAGTGTTTTGGGCGTGATTTGGATGCCTATACCAAAATATTTCTGTACAGTCTGGGCAGACTGTACATACATTGGTTGGTATAGGTATTAAAAACACACCCAAAACACTGTATTATGGAAAAATTTCAGTTCCATAAATTTTTTTTTTTAGTTGTTTCAAAAAAAAAAAGCAAAAAAAAAAAAAAATGGTCCGCATTTTAGGACCTGTCCGGACTTCCGGACAGGATCTTAATTCTATATATATATATATATATATATATATATATATATATATATATATATATATATATATATATATATATGAAATCAAATCAAGGTCATCATTTGAATTATAATGACAAAATATGATATTGTCGACACTGGGATATTTTCTTTCTGTTTTTAGAGATTGTGATTTTAAGGGTATTTTTGGAAAAATTAACTGTCTGCGTAGTTCGAAAGTTTGATTTTAAAGTGGACCAATTAGACAATCGCTAGTTGGTAGAGGTTTAAATGGATGTACCAACTTATCCGGATTTTGAAATTATGATAATTGAGTTCGGATTTATAGAGTTCGGGGACTTGTTTAAACAATGGGAATGTGTTAAATACTATCCGATTTTCGTGAAAACGTAGTTACTACTTTTCTAATGTTTCGTTAAAACTTTAAATAAATCGTTTTAAAAAAAGCATGAAGTGTGTGTATTGTGTTATGTGCTTAGGTAAGTCGTGTTGTAAGGAAAATCTAGGGTAGGGTATCATCTCTTGAGGCAAATCAAATCCAAATTATAATCGTAATTTAAAAAATATAAGATATTGTCTCCTATGCCATTTGGGTGGAAATCTAGGGTATCGTTTCTTAGAATTGAATCGAAAATATAATTTAGGGTTTCGTCTCCTAAACTATATAAATCGTCTAGGTTTTCGTCGCCTAGAGTCGAATCGAAAATATAATCTAGGGTTTCATCTTCTAAACCATATAAATCTTTTAGGGTTTCATCTCTTATGATCGAATCGAAGTTTCGATGAGTGCATTATCTTGAAATCAACTTTTTAGCCTTTTTGAACCTATGCATGAAGGATTTGATTTGAAAGAAAAGTTTTGTTTTAGATTTTGTTGGGAGAGTGCATATTTTGATTTGATGTTTAAATGTAAATGCTCATGATTATATGTAAAGTCCTTCCAAAAATATATGTACAAGGACTTAGTGATAGATCAAATTTGTTTGGTTTATCTACATCTTGAAGTGTAATAGATAGGCTTCAACAAGAATCGTAGTGTATCAAGCTAATCAAGATTACAGAAGCCAAGGCAGAAACGTAGAGCTTCGAGGAACGTAGTGTGCCTACCTTGAAGGACCTCTTTAGAAATCGTAGAGTGGTCCCAACGTTTGCCGAGCCAACTCAGAGATCGTAGAGTGTTCTCGAAAACGTAGAGCTTGCAAAACAAGCAAGTGAAGATCGTAGTGTGCAAGTCTTTAAGAGAAATCGTAGTGCTCTTATTTGATAGCATCAAACCAAGCACCAAGGTGACAAGACACCACGATCTGGATCGTAGAGTATCATCTGCCGTGTGTCAGAAGCATCGAGCCCTACCTTTTGTTAGGAGACAAATTCCAACAAATGTGGAATGAGTTTTAAACATTGAAGTCCTCACCAGTCCCAACGGCACAAAAGATATCCTTAGTATACAACAAAAGTTACGTATTCAAGAAGCTAAGGAAAAGACTATAGGACAGAGGAAAACACCTTTTCATGTGTTAGGTGAGAAAGCAGTCTGCTGTGTCAGTGGGCCAGAATGCAATTCAGAAGGTGTGCAGAAAAGTCTTTATCAAAGTTCAGAAATGTCAAACGCATTTAATGCTTCATCAAATGGCTTCAACGGATAGATTTCAAGGATCACATATATGCAGAACATATGCAGATGATAAGCAAGCATTGAACAAAACGTACAAGAACACTCAACGCTCAACTCTACGATCTGAGAAAAAGAGAAAGCTTGCTCAGCTACTCAGTTCTTTCGAACAAGTGCTTAACAACAACTGAGTAACACCAACTAAGAACCCAACAACTACTAATCAACTGAAGTAAGAGTTTCAAGTCAGAAGGACTTGAAGAGTTCTAAGTGAACTGTGAAGAACCAAGTCTGCTGGACTTGAAGAGTTCAAGAGTGAACTAAGAAGTTCCTAGACTGCTGGTCTAGAAGGAATCTGTGAGATTCAGAAAGTGTAAAAGACATCCTTAGTGGATTTCCTACTCGAGGAGTAAAAGAGTGGACTAGGAGCTTTAAGTGCTCTAAACCACTTAAAACTGCTGTGACTATTACATTCTTGCTATAACTGCTATAACTGCCATAACTGCTATAACTGGCTCATTCTCATAAATTAACTATATCTTAAGGGAGGTTAAAACAAATATTAATTCCGCTGTGTTTTACTCATTATCAACTAACAAGTTAAAACGAAAAGAATTTTAAATATCTATTCAACCCCCCCTTCTAGATAACTATTGTGCCTCCGGGAACTAACAATTGGTATCAGAGCAGGTTCTATTATATAGCCTACAAAGCTTAAGTAGATCCAATGGCACAATTACCAAACGAATCAAGGACTGGAGGAGGCAGCAAGCCACCAATGTGCAACAAAGATAAATTCGCAAACTGGAAAGTTCGGATGCAAGCATACATGGACTCAATAGATGAAGATCTATTTGAAACTGTTCAAAATGAGCCCTACGTTCCAACAAAGCTTGCACCAACTACAGACGACCCAAACAGAATACAAATCAAAGTCAAAGAAGAATGGACTGACTGACAACGAGAAGAGAGTTGTTCAACTCGACAAGAAGGCCATGAACATTTTGTTTCAATCTTTAGAAGACGATCTGTTCGAAAGTGTTGTCAACAACAAAACAGAAAAGAAGGTTTGGGAAGCACTGCTCATCATGCATGAAGGAACGGAGGAAGTCATAGAAAACAAACAATCTCTCTTGACACATCAATATTAAATGTTTGCACACGTTCAAGGAGAGAACGTCACTGCCACCTACGAGAGATTCAACATTCAGCTCAACTCTCTACGAGCCTATGGAAAGATCTATCCAAACAAAGATCTAATCATAAAGTTCATGAGAGCCTTACCAAGCAGGTGGTATGCCAAAACAACTGCTATTAGAGAGTCAAAGAATCTTCATGAGATGACTGTTCAACAGATATATGGCAACCTTCTTACATGCGAATTGGAGCTGACTCAACGAGTAGAAACTCTATCAGAAGGAAGAAAGAAGGATAAGGGTGTTGCTCTCAAAGCAACTGAAAAGTACCTCCAAGGTCAACATTGAAATTGACTCTGACTATGATGAAGATGATGATGAGGACTTTGCAATGCTGGTGAAAAGACTCAGAAGGTTTATGCGTCAAGGAAAAACCAGCAAGCCAAAGAAGGTCAGCAACTACAACAACCAGGAGAAAATGAATGATCTATGCTACAATTGCAAGAAGCCTGGCCATTTCATTGCCAACTGCAACAAACCTCTCAGAGAAGGACTAAAGAACAAATCACATCCAAATAAGGAATACAAGGGCAAAAAAAGGCCTCAGAAGAAAGACAAAGGCCTTGTAGCTAGAAGATCGTGGAGTGATTCAAACAATGACTCAACTCCCGAATCTGGAGATGATGAAGATCCTCAAATGGCAAATCTGTGCCTGATGGCCAAACATGCAAAGGACAAACTGAACTCCAACATACATGAAGTAAGTATCGATGAGGTATTTGACTTTAACTCTCCTGATGTAGACATTGATGATTTAAGAACTGCACTGCATGGCATAACAACTGATCTGCATCAATACATGAAATGGTTCAGAGTTCTGTCGAAGGATTATTCACTTCTTCAAGAGGAGAAAAAGAAAGTTCAAGAAGAACTGGAAACAACACTTCTAAGTACTAACTCTCTCTCCAAGCTTGAGGATGAGAATGAGCTCTTGAAACAGACCAATGAGCTCAATGCGCAAAGAGAGTCAAGTCTAACCTCTAAAATTGAGGAACTAGAAAAGACTATCTCTACATGGAATAAATCCTCATCATCCATGGACTCCCTGCTTTCTAGTCAGAGAAGTGCATCGGACAGAACATGCTTAGGCTTTGGGGGATCCACCTCAGAGCCATGTGTGGAAAAGATAAAGGAAACTAGCAGTAGTAATGCTTCAAGTTTTAGTAGAGGCATTACATTTGTGAAATCCTCACAAAAGGAAGAACCAGTTCAACCTTGTTCTACTAATTCAATCCTTACTCCAAGGAGTAAAGGATCTCATGCTGGCTTGGGCTTCAGAAAAGAGAAGAGTAACCCATCCACTACTCACCAACCTCGAAGGATCGCAGAGTCAAGTAAGACCAACTCTACGAATCAACTGGAAAGGTACAGTAGAGGTAAGGTACACTCCTCATAACTCATGAAACCCAAGGACACGTGGAAGAAGGAAAATCAGTTTAACAGAAGGATGACTAAAGAATCACACAAGTCCAAATGGAGGATGAATTCTCTCACACACACAAGCATGCATCATGCTAGATTTTTTGTGTGCAATAAAGTTGGTCACAAGGCTGCAAAATGCTATTATAATTCCATGCATTTGAGACCCAAAATAAAGCAAATTTGGGTTCCCAAGGGTACTAACAAAGTAGGACCCACGCAAGTATGGGTACCAAAATGAAGGTTTAATGTTACCATAGGAAAAGAGCTCCACGATCACAACCTGGTATCTGGATAGTGGATGCTCAAGGCACGTGACTGGGAACAAAGCCCTTTTGTCTAACTACATAGAGAAGGAAGGACCCTCAGTCATCTTTGGAGACAACGACTCTGACAAGACAAGAGGTTATGGATCAGCTAAAAATGGTGCAGTATCCTTTAGTAAAGTGGCATATGTGGAAGGACTACAACACAATCTTTTGAGCATTAGCCAACTCTGCGACAAGGGTCATCAAGTAACATTCCTCAACAATCAGTGTCAAGTCAGAGATTTGAAGACATCTGCTGTAAAGCTAACTAGGACAAGAGAAGGAAATGTCTACACAGTAAATCTTGGACAATTGAGCTCAGACGAGACAATATGCTTTCTGGCTAAAGCATCTGAAGAAATGGGCTGGTTTTGGCATAGAAGACTGTCTCATCTCAACTTCAAGAGCATGTCCAAACTAGCCTCAAAAGATCTAGTAGTAGGCTTACCCAAGCTCAGCTTCGTCAAAGAAAGGCCTTGCAATGCCTATTAATTTGAAAAGCAGACCAGAAGCTCATTCAAGAACAAAACCTCCAACTCCGTTGACAAGCCCCTGCAGCTGCTACACATGGATCTATTTGGGCCAATTCCAACAACGAGCCTTGGAGGAAAGAGATACTCACTGGTCATAGTCGATGACTACACCAGATTTACATGGGTGTTCTTTCTAACCTCAAAGGATGAAACAAGCTCCCAACTAATCAAGATGTTCAGGCTGGTGATGAACGAAAAAGAAGAAAAAATCAAGGCTATAAGAAGTGATCATGGTAGAGAATTCGACTTCTCAAAAATGGACCAGTTCTGAACAGACAATGGCATCAGTCATAACTTCTCAGCTCCATGAACTCCTCAACAAAATGGAGTAGCTGAGAGAAAGAACAAAACGTTGATAGAGGCTGGAAGAACGTTACTAGCAGCAGCCCATCTACCTGAATACTTCTGGGCAGAAGCTGTCAACACTGCATGCTACGCGCAGAACAGATCACTGATACACTCTACGATCAAGAAGACACCCTACGAATTGTGGAAAGGAAGAAAGCTAAGTGTCAGCTACTTTCATGTATTCGGCTGTGCATGCTACATTCTCAACAATGAAAAGCAATACTTGACAAAGTTTTAACCCAAGTCAGACGAAGGAATCTTTCTTGGATATGCCACAGACAGTAAGGCCTACAGAGTGTTTAACAAGAAGACACTGAGTGTTGAAGTCTCGATTCACATCATCTTTGATGAGACAAACTTAGACAAAATCGTGCTTCAAGATACTACAACCGGCAGTTTAGACGCTACGAATGAGGCCGTCGAGCTCAACACTACGATCGTAGTGCCAGATAATGAAATCATTGAGCAAGGAAATGAGACCGTAGAGAGGCCTATGTCAGAAAACGAACCTCCACACCAAGAAGAAGAAATAGATCTTGAAGACCTAAGACAAGAAGGCATCAGGACAGATGTCCCAACATGAAACAAATGAGCAAGAGATCATACTTAAGATTTAATCATTGGAGATCCAAGTGCTAGAGTCAAAACAAGAGCTGCCACCCAAAATGAATGTTTCTATCTAAGCTTCCTGTCATAAATGGAACCGAAGAAGATAGAGGATGCTATGGAAGACTCCAGCTGGATAGAATCCATGCAGGAAGAACTTAATCAGTTTGAAAGAAGCAAAGTATGGAGATTGGTACCAAGACCAAAAAGTCACCATGTCATTGGAACCAAGTGAGTCTTCAGAAATAAGATGGATGAAGATGGAGTAATAACCAGGAATAAGGCAAGACTGGTGGCCAAGGGTTACTCTCAGGAAGAAGGCATTGACTATGATGAGACATTTGCACCTGTTGCCAAACTAGAAGCCATCAGAATATTCTTTGTCTTTGCTGCTCACATGAAATTCAAGGTCTTCCAGATGGATGTCAAAAGTGCATTCATGAATGGAGAACTTCAAGAAGAAGTCTATGTAGAGCAACCTCCAGGTTTCATCAATCCATCTCTTTCTAACTATGTTTATAGATTAGACAAAGCCTTATATGGTCTTAAACAAGCACCTAGAGCATGGTATGAAACACTAAATAACTTTCTTATTGAAAATGGGTTCACTAGAGGTAGAGTAGATACCACACTATTTCTTAGAAAGCATAAAGACAAAGTCTTATTGGTTCAAATATATGTTGATGATATTTTTTGGTTCTACTGACGAAAAGTTATGCAAGAGATTCTCCAAGCTTATGCAGAGCAAGTTTGAAATGAGCATGATGGGTGAGCTGAATTTCTTCCTTGGACTGCAAGTAAAGCAGACTGATGAAGGAATCTTCATAAACCAAGCCAAGTACATCAAAGATTTACTTAAGACGTATGACATGGAATAAGCCTCTCCCATGAAAACCCCAATTGCTCCTGCAACCAAGCTTGACAAAGATGAAAAAGGTAAAAGTATTGATATAACTCAATAAAGAGGTATGATAGGCTCTCTTTTATATCTAACTGCCAATAGACCAGATATAATGTTTGCAACATGCATTTGAGCTAGATTTTAGGCTAATCCTAAAGAATCACATTTAACTGCTGTAAAGAGGGTTTTCAGGTATCTCAAGGGTACACCTCACTTGGGGCTTTGGTATCCCAAGGAGTCCTCATTTGAACTAACAGGATACACATATACTGATTTTACAAGCTGCAAAATAGATAGAAAGAGTACCAGTGACACCTTCTAATTTCTAGGAAACAGACTTGTGTCCTGGTTTAGCAAGAAACAAAACTCAGTATCTACTTCAACTGCAGAAGCTAAATACATTGCTGCTGGCAGCTGCTGTGCTCAGATCCTATGGATGAAAAATCAGCTAGCAGATTATACGTTTGAATTCAAATCCATACATATTCACTGTGATAACACAAGTGCCATAGCAATATCTCATAATCCTGTCATGCATTCTAGGACTAAGCATATAGAAATAAGGTATCACTTCATTAGGGATCATGTGCAAAATAGAACTATATCTTTACAATATATCCCTACTAAAAATCAACTTGCTGATGTCTTTAAAAAGCCTCTAGATGAATCCAGGTTTAACAAGTTAATAAGTGAGCTAGGCATGCTTAACTTACAACCATGAAAAATATGCTCTAGTTTGTGCTAACCATAAAGATATAAAGGTTATGTTCGAAATCATAGACGTAATCAAAGGAAGTCCACGATCGTAGAGCTGAAGTGACAAAAGACAACGATCGTAGTGCAGACTCAACGATGACAGAAGCCCCATCAACAAAATAAGGGAGCATCATGTGATGAGAAAGTTCAAAACAAAACAGTCCCTCTGATAAGCGCCTCAGGAACAAACCTAACCCTTGATTCACTCTATGAGGTTGGCCCTTCCCGAGTCACCTTAAACCAAGAAGAATGCTAAGTCAAAAGTTCATCACAAGGATTCGGTCAGACTCAACGATCGTAGTTCAGACACGACGACTGCTGAGCAGACACGACGATTGCTGAGCAGACACGACGATCGTAGTTCAGACTCGACGAATGCAAAGCAGACTCAACAATCACAAAGGCCACCTCAACGATCTTAGTTCTCCCTAAGGACACATTAGCTCAGAAGGAGCTAAGGGCAAATCAGTACAATCCTCCTCAGTCAAATTTGTAGAGTCAAGCAGAATTTGACACCTGCCCCACTAAACAAAAATGGAGATAGGGAAGTTACAAGTACAGTTTGAAAATACTTTTTTGAAATCAGAAGTTCAAAAAGCTTATCTCTCTCCTCTCTCTCTACAGAAACCCTAACCCTTAAGAAAGTTCAGACAACCATACTCCTTGCAAAGAAATCAATGGCAGCCTCCAACGTCGTCTCTGGCTACAGAATATGCTTCGATGAGTTCAAAACCGCTGAACCCAAATTTCACAAGATTCTGACATTAATAAAGAAGGCAGGGCTCGAAGACGCTCTGGGTACGAGCACATGGATCTACCCTAAGCTAATAAAAGAATTCTACAAGAATGGGACGTTTGAAAATGAAGTCTTCACGACGAAAGTTAAGGACATGGAAATCAAGCTAAAGGCTGAGAACATCAACCTAGCCATAGGCTTCAAATATGAAGGTTTTTGGTTTTTAAATGGCATCGATTTTCATGAAGGACTTAAGAAGATGCATCACAAAAAATTCCCCACTGTCAAAGGATTCAAGAAAAAGGAATTTCCTCAGAGGTATGAATTTTTGGCCGATATTATTGGGAAGTGTATATGTTGCAAAAGCTCTGGCCATGATTCTATAAATGAGGTGCAGCTAAAGCTCATGACTGCCATAAGTTGTGGGATACAGCTTAACCATGGAGCTCTACTGCTTGAATGGATAAGAAAATGGATCCTTAGCTCGAAGAAGACAAAGGGCTCTCAAAAGATGTTCTACAGTCGATTTATAAGCACCATTCTACAGTCGGCTCCGGGTGATAAGATTGGGGACGATGAAGGAGAGTCCATCAATCCAAACAGACGGATGACCCATCAACTGTTTGAAAACTGGAAAAGGAACCCAGCTGAAAATGTACGCATGATGACTGAGTCCAGTGGAAGAACTGGTGATCTAAAGGAATCTGGGATTCCAGGAAACAAGTCAGTCGTCAAAGAGACTGAAGAAGAAGATGAAGAGATCAACAAGGGAGAACCCACTGCCCTTGTCAGAAAAAGCAAGGGCAAGAGAAAGCTAAAGACTAGGATGGTAGAAGAACCTCAAGGGTCTACCACTGATATACCTGTAGAGTCCTCTGATATTGAGACTCTGAGAATCCTAAGAAAAAAAGAACAGTAGGCTGAGGCAGATGAAGATAGAGCTATCATATCACAGCTGCTGAAGAAGAACAAAATCAGTCACAAGTCCAAGAGGCCATCTGTCTCTTTGATCGTCGAGTCTCTATCGATCGTAGAGACCGGACTGAACACTTCAAGCAAGGAAGTTGCTGAACCAGATGGTCTGACTGATCAACAGGACAAAGCTGAAGTTGAAGAAAGTCCTGATGTTGTGGCTCAGCCTAGAAAACCAAGACGAAAATTGGTTAAGAAGTACATCCTTGTCAATGAAGAAGTACTCAAGGAGGAAGACAAAAAGATGGCTGCTAAAAAGGAACTATCCAAAGAAAGCCAAAAGGACATAACTCAAGCTGAGGGGGAGATACTTGAAGTTCTCACCTTAGAAAATGCTCCAGCTGAGGGGGAGATACCTGAAGTTCTCACCTTAGAAAACGCTTCAGCTGAAAGGGAGCTACTAGTCCTGTAGATGGATGATCAGGTTGAGGGGGAGCCTCATGACATCCCCGTGACAGAAGAAAATGCTACTGCGGAAAATGAGAGAGAACTAGAGCAAGAACAAAATGAAGTCATTGATATAGTGGAATCCTTGAACGAAGACAGAGAAGAGGATGAAGATGATGAGTTCGAGATCATAGATGTGGGCAGTAATGGGTATAGAAAAGCTAACTGCGAGCAACTGTTCTCCTATCTACCTATGATGCCTTTTCATCAAGCTCAAATTCTAAACTCCTGGAATCATATGTTTTGGAGCTTCAAAGAATATCCAGCCATCTCTGTGCTAGTTCATGGATTCCCAAGCAACTTCAAGTTTGCCAAACAACTGATCATAAATGGTCCCTCCTCAAGAATGGTACATGAGGTATTATCTATCCCAATCCTTTTTAGAGTGAATCATTATCCACTGTCTTTTTTCAGCCAATTTTATGAATTTCCATGCTGGTTGGAAGTGTTTCTAAATCCATCAAGTCAATCCCCCAGTTACAGAATCCCAAAATTCTGTAACTGATGAACCAAATGTGCCAAACTTCATATTGATCCCAACTCCCATCATCCCTACGATTACTGACTCTATCCCCATTGTAGAGTCCCAAGCTCAAATCGTAGAGCCACCCTCTTCAGACACCCAAACAAAGTCCCCTCCACCAGATATTCCCTCTTTATCCTCTAATGAATACTTCAACCTTGATCTTGCCCTCTACTCCTTGCAAGATCAATATAAGAAAACATCCCCTCCTTCAAACAATCCACAACTCAGTGAACTACTTTCAGATCTGCCTACCAAAGCTGAGTTGACAGAAGTATCCAAGAAAGTGATCAAGGACATCGATGATAGCCTTGAAGCTCACACAGAACTCATTCATCTCAGACGGACAAAAATGATCAGTGCTGCAAATAATCTCCCAAGCACCCTAAACTCTGAACTTACAAAGAAGCTGAGGGAGATCATCAAGGAAATGGTTAAGAGCCTAAAGGACAGGGATGATATTCAGTTTCTAGTAGCTAAAAGACACAGAGATGCAGTTCTTACCTTACAAACAGCTCAAAACGCCCAAAATAAACTTATGTTGGAAAGCTTCATCAACCTGCAAACTGTCGTAAAAGAATTCCAATAATTTTACGTCGACCAAGGACAACAGACTGACAATGTTCTAACTGTCCTTCGAAACAGGGAAGCTCGATCTGATGCTTTGATCAAGGAAAATCGAGAGGACATTGCTTAAACCCAAAGCCAACTTAACAAGCTCGTCCAAGGAGTGACTCGCCTATCCGAAGACATTCAAACCCTTGATGCTGACATAAAGGGGGAAAATAATGGGAAAGGAGTTCAAGGCAAAAGCAGAGGAAAAGGACAATTCCAAACTCAAGCTTCAAGGAGTCCTCATACAAGACAATTCCACCAACAGACTCCACGATCCGGTCATCAGACTCAACAATCTGATCAACAGGAAGTTATAATGGCTCAACCAATAAGGAGTCTAGGGCCAACTTCAAGCTCACAAAATGTGACCACAACAGGCCTAAGAATGCCAATTGGAGATCATGCATTCATGAATAGGCATGATCACAATCCTAGGCTAAGCCCAAGTGAGCTGGAAGATCTAGCCTTGAGAGATGAAGCAATCAGGAAAAGAAGGGCTGAGGAGTATGCCAATCCTCCACGCAAAAGATCAAAGAAATAGAGATAAGTGAAAGTTTAAATTCTTATTGATGTAAAGCTAAATTGTAATATTCTTCGAACATCAATAAATTCATGCTTATTCTCTAGAAATTTCAGCTGCTCACTAAAATATTAAGTCATATTTACTTTCCTACAAATGCATCTAGAAACCAATAATCATGACAACAAATCTCCTTGGTTATGTCAACATCAAATAGGGGGAGATAGTTGGGAGAGTACATATTTTGATATGATGGTTAAATGTAAATGCTCATGATTATATGTAAAGTCCTTCCAGAAATATATGTACAAGGACTTAGTGATAGATTAAATTTGTTAGGTTGATCTACATCTTGAAGTGTAATAGATAGGCTTCAACAAGAATTGTAGTGTATCAAGCTGATCAAGATTACAAAAGCCAAGGCAGAAATGTAGAGCTTCGAGGATCGTAGTGTGCATGCCTTGAAGGACCTCTTCAGAAATTGTAGAGTGGTCCCAACGTTTGCCGAGCCAACTCAGAGATCGTAGTGTGCTCTCGAAAACGTAGAGCTTGCAAAACAAGCAAGTGAAGATCGTAGTGTGCAAGTCTTTAAGAGAAACCGTAGTGATCTTATTTGATAGACTTGATTTTATTATTTTATTATTTGTTAGCAGACTTGCACAGTCTAGGAACTTCTTAGTTCACTCTTGTGTGCAAGTCATGGGCATGTAAGCCATCTAAATAACTCCAACCACCTTAAAATAATAAAATCCTTTATTAAGGGCCTTAAACCCATTTTTTGTTATATGAAAACCCTTGAAATCGTTTCAAGACCCGAATTACATTTATAATTATCAAATCGTAAAATTATAACCATAGTCTACGTTTATCATGCGAATATCCTTCAATTCTCGTTAAACATGATGTTTAAGGGTCTTGAATTTATTCCTAGGCTTACATAATTCGTAATCACTCCCAACAAAATATCGAGATCTATAATACAAAATGAGTTTTAGGATTTAGGAAAGAACTTCCATAAACCCTAAATCCATAGATCAAACAATATACCAACAATATTGCAATTATACTGTCAATTATATCGTAGGAATCAAATTACATTACCAAATACTATTAAAATCCCATGGATCTATCACATGTCGACGAAATCTATTAAGATAACTTGGAATCTAGGGAATGAGACTCGTAGATCTAAGATTCCATATATCTAGAAATAACGACAACAAAATCGAGTAAACATATATCCCAAATTTCTAGGAGATTTTATTGGAGAAAATCCATTGTTGGCCAAAAATAGTATCCAAACACCGCTAGAAATAGTCAAAGATGTTTGGTTAGCCTCGAAATGAGAAAACGAGACAAATAATCGGAGTCCAAGCAGAACAAGTGACAAAGCGAGCTAAATCGATATTGAAATCGACTAATCGTCAAAATTGTTTTATAAGTTCGTTAGGAGCATTTTCTATGGTGAGAAACCCTCTCTAACTACCTATGACTCAAAATAGGATCCAAACATCACTAGATATGATTTTGGATCCTATGAGATCTTTTAAACATGGAAACAAAATAAGTGAAACAAAGCCCAAACTACGTAATCTTAAACGTTAGTTAAAACAAGCGTTAAGACGAGAAATGGACCTTGGGAGTGGGAGTTTCTTCCTCATTAAGCCTCTTATGGATTGCTTGAATATATTTTTTTGGAAATTTAATGAGAAAAACTAGATCTAGATCTAATTTGGAAGAGTTTTCTCTTACTTTTGTTATTTCTCTCTTTAAAGAACACTTTTTCTCTCTATTTTTTTCTTCCTTTCCAAGTAAATGAAGCAAAAAACCGTTATACAGGGGAGATAGGTGGAAGTTGTCGTTAACACTCCAAAATTAAAACCTTACTATTACTCTATGAACACAAAATTTAATATAGTGATAAACAAGGGTTGAAACTTTAAATTTATTCTAACGTTTTGAAAATCTAAATAAATAATGAGAAAAAGATGGGGGTTTTGAATGTTGATGGTAGCTAACTAAATAAACAAAATTAAATTTAATGAGAATAATCAATGAATTAAAAGTTTCAATTCTTCTGTCCAGTGTCACCCTTTTCACAACCATAGAATAATCAAGTTAGACAATATTTATCCTTCAATGAAATTAATAATCCTAGATAACAACAATCCGTGTTGCTCGAAATTCCCCTTAACTTTTAAATCTAATATGACAATCGCCTCCACTAGACCTTAACTATCATACAACCTAGAGTCATCAGTCTAGATTTAATATAACAGCAGCGTTAAGAATTAGGGAATTAGATTATTCCAAGAAAAAAATTACACAATTCGGTATTATTTAACTTGCCTTCTGATAATCATAGCTATACTCAAAAGCTTGTCCACAATTATGTATTACTAACCGCTACTTATGATTATATACAATATTGTTTGCTTAATACTATATCTTAATCTAGCAGATGATAATAACTTGATCAATTTAACTAGCTATTATTAAATCAATCAAACAAATATCACTCAATCAATTAAAACAGATTATCAAGAATAAATTTCATATAAGAAGGAATAAATAATGACAACTTTATTAAACCATTAATTGAAAATAAGGTTCAACATCCCTTAGAATTGAAAATAAAGAACTTAGCCTGACATGTTGTCTTTAATCTTGCCTCCAATTTAGGGTTTACAATTTATGTAACCAAGAAGTCTCTAAACTTTGACTAATACATTCTATTTATACCTCTAGACCAAAGTCCTAAGCATCTAAGAAATAATAATCCAAGTCCCAATAGAATTCCTCCAAAGATATGAAGTTGGGAAAAATCTGATGCCAAAGCCACGCACGCACGCGCCCAAGTCTTGCCTCAGCCTTGCAGCCCAACTGATCAAGCGTTGCGGCCCTCTAAGTCAGCGTCGCGGCTCTCTACCCCCTGTCCGTTTTTCCATTTTGTCCTCCTTTGCTCCCATTTGGTCCACTTAACAATACAACTCCAATTCTTTCTGAAATCAATAAATCACTTGATAAGCTCATATACACATAAAACATGCGATAAAACTAAATATAAAAGAATAAAAATTATAGAATATTATGCACTTATGTACCTGCCCACGTGTTTCATTTTTATGCCGCACCTTCATGTCGTGCACTGAAACTTCCATAAATTTCTAACTATGATGAATTAGAAAACGGGTCGTACAACGGGAAAACTCTTTTCGAGAGTTACGCAATGACATTACATTTGATCAATTTCGGATCCTAAAATATAGAAAAAATGAGAAAAACTGATGTGTAGATTTTATATCTATGAATAATGTACTTTTTACTTAATTATTTTGTTAGTTCTCAAGTATTTTTAGTTTAGCCTGATGCATTTTAATGTTTTTACCCAGGAAAAGAAAATATGATCTTGAATGGAGAAAGTGTAAGAACCTGAAATTTTCTCATAATAATAATAATGTAAGTAAATAATGAATAATTAATTTTTATTTTTTTATTTACTATATGTGGTATGTGAATGTTTAGTAAAAAATTTAATAGTAAGGTAATAAATATATATTATGAGAATATATTTATTACGCAATGAAATAAAAATTATTGTGAACAATTTGCTTAATGAATTAAAGGAGGTGGTTTAAGTATATAATATGTATATATACTTTACCCAAAATTATTAGAATAAATTTTTATATGAATTATTGTAATAAAGAAATGATCTTATATTTATTATAATATCTTAAGGAAGTAAATAAATTCTTAATTGAATTTATGTGAATGAGGCAAGGATATTATATTTATTATAATATCTTAAGTGAGCAAATACTTGTTATGTATTGCATATTTATTTTTGTATTTATAAAATAAATATGTAATAAGAACCTAATATGTTATGTTTTATTTTGGGAATATGTAATTGATATATCAAGATGTGTTATATAAATTATATGATTCCTAATGGGTAAAATATTTAATGTGGTGAATTAGTAACTTAAGAGGTCTAAACCTAGTTGTTAACTATTGGATAATTTATTTATTCAATAAAGGGATTAAAAGTATAATTGAGTGATTTTATTAATTAAGCAAATGAGTTAATTCCTAATCTACCCTAATTCCTATTCAAAGCTTAATTCCCAAGCCTTGCCATTTTCTTTCTATCTCTGAATGAGGAGGAGGAGGAGAAGAGTATAGGCTACTCAAACTTTAAACTTGGGAACCAAGAAGTGTTGTTTAAAAGATTGAAATTTCTATCCTTTTCTCCCTAATAGCCGAAGCTATCTCTCTCCCTAATTGCTTGAATTTTGAAAATTTTCTAAGTATTGTGAAGTGAAGGAACAATGTGTTTTGTGAATACTCCGCCAAATTGGGATCAAGATTAGAACAATTAAAGAATATCAAAGCTTGTGTTAAGTGAAGGAATATTGCTTAAGGTATAAAATCCTTATTTAATTTTGAATTTTGTCAAAGTAATACGATTGTGTAAATTTTATTACTAAACTTCAATTTTTGGGAGTTTAGTAGTCTATAATGATGTAATCTTTGATGGAATTCCGTTATGATGATTCAAGTTTTGATTTATGTATGGGATATATGTAATTAGAATTGATCTTGAATCAATATAACAAAATTTAAATTTTGTTAGTAAGGTTTAGTTTATAAAAAAGTCATTTTATATTGATTTTGGTGATTGAATTATGGATAAATTCATAGAAATAGAGACTAGGAGGATAGATATTGGTTGTGGTCCACTAATAGATCGATACGAAATCAAGTCGAAGAAATATTGTGTGCATTATGTTTGAATAATGGCCATAAAGAGTAAAAATAATTAAAATCTTGGAATTTAATGAAGTCAATACCTTAGACGAGCCTTATTATGTTAATTAAGGCTTAGTTATTAAGCGAATCGGTTTATAACGGAAAAAGCGAGTTTTGAACTAAAAGGACGTCGTTGAAAAATTAGTGCGAACAGTCATTTTGAATGCACTGATTAGGCAGCTTAAGATACCAGAATTTCTGTGGTAATATTTTTTAAAAATACTTTGATATGCCATGTCTAACATATCCAAATTTGGGATTAATCTGATTAAATAGCAGCACGTACGAAAATCGTAAAGTGGCTAAGTTGAGAAGCGCAACAACAGAACAACAAGGCAGCAGCAAGCGCGCCTGCGCGCTCTGCCAGGAGGCACTGCGCTGAGCAGTTGTTTGACATTCATTTCAAGTGTTGTTTTGATTGGTTTCCGTGATTTTTTTTCTCGTTTTAAAATTTTTCTAAAATACTATGACATGAGGTCTATAACATATCAAAATTTCACTATTATTGGATTAAGGGTTTGAAAATTTAAAATAAGCGGATAGGCATGTCAGAACTTAAAAATTGAGCGACGCCGAGCGTAACCGTGACAGACTGCTTTGACGTTTGACGTTCTGAAGCGTGTTTGGGCTAGAGTCTAGGCAATATTAAATCTAATAAAGTCCCAAGAGACGAGTTTTGACTGTATGTGATATTTTGTGTAATGAAACTTCTTTTCGGGTATAAATAATGCAATAAAAATATATTATAAATATGAATTTTCATATTTAAGCGAAAGTAAGCCGGGGTTGGCATGAAAAATGGTTTTGTTACGTATCAAAAAGTGGGAAATCATTAAAAAGTTGTAATAATCATAAAAGTGATACAATGAAGATTTTCGAGGTTCAAACTGGAGTATTTGAGCTGAGATTTATATAGCGAAGTGTGTGTGTGTATATATATATATATATATATATATATATATATATATATATATATATATATATATATGTATATAAGATGGTAATGAGAATAATTGCAAAAATGGAAAGTGAAGTGAATGTGCTAACGGGATAAAATATTTATATATGAGGTAATGGTCTGAGTTGACTCATGAACAGGAAAAATAATATAAAAATTATTTATTTTAAAGAAATAATATAGTAACTTGAGTTTTACTATAAAAGCTATGTATTAGCTGTTTAAATTCTGAATTAGCAAGTAAGAGCATAAAATATTCCTAAAGTGGAATATAAATGATTTAAGCTTTATATGTAAAATATTTACATATTAAAAGGTTGAGAGGCCTTATTTGGTGTTAACGCCTGATTTTGTACGCCTGACGAAATCACCAAAATAGCAGGTCAAAATCGCGTTAACGGTTGATGGAGTAATTGTTGTGAAATCAAACTCACGAAATACACTCACATAAATATAAATAAAGAAATATAAAGTATGAACACAAGAATTTACGTGGAAACCCAATTGGGGAAAAACCACGGAGAGAGAGTAATCCACTATAATAATATTGAGAGAACAAGTTGTGTATTTGAGTTGTATCTCTTGTGCCATATGATATTCTCTTCTATCATGTCCTCCTCCAACCCTAACTTGTAGCCGTATATATAGAAGTCACCTCCACCCGCATCCAACTAGGAGAAGGACTCCTTATCCCTCAAAATAATGGAACACAATTCTATTTTAATAAAGACTCTTCCATTGTCATAATAAATACATATGGGTCATCACCAGATCCAGACCATTAAATAGACTAGGCTGCACCATGGCTAGACCCAAATAATCACATCCCAACATTTCCCCCCACTCTCTTATTTATAAGGAACTTATTAATAAGAGAGTATTCAAAAAGTCTCCGTGGGATTTGTATCCTCGGGATTTGTATCCTCCGAATTTCCTTCAGTCTGTGGTTGATGATGAAACCGAATTCGCCTTTAAAGGACTTCAACGATATAAAAGCTTAAAATTTTATCTTTGCGATGGCTGAATTCGTTACTAGAATAAGTGAATACTACCAAAGTGTTAATATTTAAATTTTACATGCATCATGTGAATACTACCACCACATGCATAATATATATATATATACACACACACGTACAAATATATATTTAATTTAATAAAAAAGAATCACTTATCTCCTTCGGTGAATATGTGATTTTTAATCGACACTAGAACAAGAGTCTTGGTTCCCACAGATGGCGCTAATGTTAACACCTGATTTTGTACGCCTGACGAAATCACCAAAACAACAGGCCAAAATCGCGCTAACGGTTGATGGAGTAATTGTTGTGAAATCAAACTCACGAAATACACTTACATAAACATAAATAAAGAAATATAAAGTATGAACATAAGAATTTACGTGGAAACCCAATTAGGAAAAAATCACGGAGAGAGAGAGTAATCCACTATAATATTATTGAGAGTACAAGTTGTGTATTTGAGTTGTATCTCTTGTGCCATATGATATTCTCTTCTATCATGTCCTCCTCCAACCCTAGCTTGTTGCCGTATATATAGAAGTCACCTCCACCCGCATCCAACTAGGAGAAGGACTCCTTATCCCTCCAAATAAGGGAACACAATCCTATTTTAATAAAGACTCTTCCACTGTCATAATAAATACATATGGGTCATCACCAGATCCGGACCATTAAATAGACTGGGATGCACCATGGCTAGACCCAAATAATCACATCCCAACATTTGGCAGTAAAAGATTAAAATTCTAATTAAACCAATATTAGTTTTGAATTAAGAATGAATAATATTAGTTTTTATAAACTAATAATTATTAATAATGAATATGCATGCATGTTTTATGGCATATTTAATTATCTAATGTGTGTGTGCATGTAAATATAATTTTGTAGGAATTGTGGAGACTCTAAATTAAAATTTTACGATAATCTCAGAATAAGGCAAGTTTCCTAAACCTTTGCATTTCTTTTATGCAATGGATATTGTGTAAGTAAGTTTATTTAATTGTTGCATATATTTCATGCAATAGATTTATATAAAGATATTTAAACCTGTTGGGAAGCTAAACCAAATTCTTGGTTTTCTACATTCATAGATTAATTTGGTTATTTGAATATCTCTAAACAAGATGTGAAACATTTAATATTTTGTATTGGGTCTATCAATGATTATTAGAAATATCTAGAGTTTTATTCTTATAAGCTAAGTATTCTAGAATGCTCTTGTAATCCTATAAATACCAATGGTTGTAATCACTTTTATAAAAAAGAGAGAAAGAGTAAAAGAAAAGTTCAGTTTATATAATCAGTTTTCTCCTTCATTTAGACTACAAATTGGTATCAGAGCTTCGTTGTATACCAACTAAAGGAGACGTGTTAGGTGAGGTCTTGAGTCTGCACTACATTTGGGTAGTCAAAAATCTTGATAACAACAGCAAATGGAGTACTAATGTGAAAGTGATTTCCTGCACTTTTACTGTGACATCCTGCAAAAGTAGATATAGTTTACTGGGTGGATGATGACTTATTGCTAGCTTCCTGACTAAAGTAATTGATATGACAGCACGGGTCCACCGCGAAGATAAAGCACCGAGTGATTGATACTCCTGTTAAGGTTGAAGCAGAAAAAGAAATTAAAATAGCACCAGCAACAGAGATCCAAAAATCCAAGACAGTAGAGAAGAAAAAGCAAGCTGCGGAGCTTTAAAAAAATGGCGAATTCCAACAACATGACTTCACTTATTCCTTAATTTGGTGGAGAAAATTATGATTATTGGAGAGACAATATGATGTTATTGCTCAAGTCAATGGATCTATGGAATATTGTAGATGAAGGATATGAAGATACAGAAAATGAAGATGCTTTGACACAAGCACAGAAAAATAATTTTAAGGAAAATCGAAAGAAGGACAACAAGGCGCGTTTCCAAATTTATCAAACAATTGAGATGTCGGTGTATGAAAGAGTTGCTAAAGCTAAAAGTTCAAAGGAAGTCTGGGAGATTATTCAAATTACATACAAAGGTGTGGAAAAGGTAAAAAAGGTACGCCTCCAAACATTAAGAACAAAATTTGAAAAATTAGAAATGAAGGAGAATGAAAGTATTTCAGATTATTTTACAAGAGTTAATTCACTTGTAAATCAAATGGCATCCAATGGTGAAGTTTTAGATGATGAAAAAGTTGTTGCAAAAATTCTTCGTAGTTTACCACTAAAATTTGATTATGTTGAAGCTATTGAAGAATCAAAAGATCTATCATCTCTTACTATTCATAATTTGCAAGGGACCTTGAAGGCTCATGAAGTAAGGATAAATCAAAGAAATCCTTCTCCTCTTCCTGATCAAGCTTTTAAATCCCAAGTTTCATTTACGGGAGGCCGTGGTTTTCACTATGGTCGTGGTCGTGATGGTAATGGCAACTTCAGAGGTAAAGACTTTTATTTTCAAGGCAGAGGAAGAGGTTATGTAAATAAAAATGATTCAAATGAAGGTGGAGAAAATCTGAACAAAAACTTCCAAAGAGGAAGAGGTCGTGGTTATCAAAGAGGTCGTGGCTGTCAAAAAGGAAGTTGCTATCAAAGAGGAAGAGGTCGTGGCTATTTTGAATGCTACCATTGTCATTGACCCGGTCATACATATAATGAATGCCGTTTTAGAACGGAGGGAACACAAAATGAGACCGGATTGATGCATGAAAACAAAATTGATGAAAAAGATGTACAAGATACTTTGTTGCTGGCATTTCAAGGTGATGATAAGGATGATGTTTGGTATTTAGACAGTGGTGCAAGCAAACATATGACTGGAAACAAGAACTTATTTTCAGACTTGGTTGAATCTAACCATGGATAGGTAAAAATCGGAGATGATAGAGCTTACAAAATTTAAGGTGTTGGTGAAGTTATTTTTCAAACAAAATCTGGAAAAATGGAGAAGATGTCTGAAGTTTATTATGTTCCTAGTTTAAAGAATAATTTGCTTAGCATCGGTCACCTTTTGAAGAAGGGGTTTGATATTCATTTTCATGATAATGCTTGTTTTTTGTCGAAGAGAAATCAGTTGATAGCAACAATTGGAGTAACTTCAAATAATCTTTTTCCTATAAAACTTCAGGTTGCTAACATTTCTTGTTTCACTACTATGGATAAAGGAATTTCCAAGTTGTGGCATGATAGGTATGGTCATTTAAATTATGACAGCCTAAAATTGCTAGCAACAAAGAAGATGGTTGAAGGACTTCCTCAAATTAATCTAACAAATCAGATTTGTGAAGCATGTCAACTTGGAAAACAACATAGAGATCCGTTTCCTCAAAAATCTTTGTGGAGATCAAAAGGGTGTTGGAACTAGTTCATTCAGATTTATGTGGACCAATGCCGGTTACTTCTCATGGAGGTAACAAATATTTTATTACCTTTGTTGATGATTTCTCAAAAAAAGTTTGGGTTTATTTTCTCAAAGAAAAATCTGAATCATTTCATGCTTTTAAGGAATTCAAAGCTGAAGCTGAAAAATTTTCTGGTTGTCAAATTAAAATAATAAGAACAGACAGAGGTCGTGAATATCTTCCAATTGAGAAGTATTGAAAAAATGATGGAATTAGGCATGAATTGACAGTAAGTCATTCACCACAACAAAATGATGTTAGTGAAAGAAAAAATCGAACCATCATGGAAATGGCAAGATACATGCTGAAAATGAAAAAGGTAGATAAAGAGTTTTGGGCAGAAGCTGTATCCTGTGCTGTTTATTTGATTAACAGACCTCCTACAAAAAGTCTGAAAAATTGCACACCTCATGAAGCATGGTTTGGAGTGAAGCCAAAAGTTAGTCACCTGAGGACCTTTGGATGTGTTGCTTATGCACATATTTCGGATGCCTTGAGGAACAAATTGGATGATAAATCAGAGAAGTGTATTTTTATCGGCTAAAGTGAAAGAAGCAAAGCTTACAAGTTGTACAATCCAGTGACACAGAAGATAGTTATTAGTCGAGATGTTCGATTTGATGAAAATTCTTCATTTAATTCAGGAGTTGATTTTCCTGAAAATTGGCCAAGTTTTTGTGATACTAATGATGATTCTCAAGATAAAAGCGAGCCTATTTCTCCAAGACACTCTTCTCGTGGAAACTTTCCCGAGTCCCATCAAAGTACTCCTCAAAGCACTCCTCAAAGAAGAACAAAGAGCTTAAGAGAAATTTATGAGTCAACCGAGCAAATTGATTCAGATGATACTGTATTTTTTGCTTTCTTTGTAGGAGAAGATCCAATTTCTTATGATGAAGCATCAAAAGAAGAAAAGTGGAAACAAGCCATGAAAGAAGAAATGAAAGCCATTGAGAAGAATGAAACATTGGAGCTTACAAATCTGCCTCCAAACAAGATTTCTATTGGCGTAAAGTGGGTATATAAAACAAAAATGAATTCAGATGGCTCCAACAACAAAAACAAGGCGAGACTAGTTGCAAAGGGGTATAAACAAAAGGAAGGAGAAGACTTCACTGAGGTATTCACTCCAGTTTCTAGACTTGACACTGTTCGTTTGCTTATCTCACTTGCAGCTCAAAATAATTGGAGTATATTTCAAATGGATGTGAAATCTGCATTTTTAAATGGTTTTTTGGAAGAAGAAGTTTATGTTGAGCAACCACCTGGTTTTGTGAAGAAGGGAGAAGAAAACAAAGTTTACAAATTAAAGAAGACGCTTTATGGATTGAAACAATCACCAAGGGCTTGGTATAGCCGAATCAATTCAAACTTTGAACAAAATGGTTTTTGGAAATGTCCGTACGAGCCCACTCTCTACATCAAAGGCACATCACAAGAAAGCTTCATGGTTGTAAGTCTTTATGTTGATGATCTCATTTTTATAGGAAATAATTTGAAAGTGTTGAAAGATTTTAAAGCCTCTATGATGAAAGAATTTGAAATGACAGATTTGGGAAAGTTACATCATTTTCTTGGCATTGAAGTTCATCAAACTAAGGAAGGAATTTTCATTTCACAAGAAAGTTATGCAAAAGAAATTTTAAAGAAATTCAGAATGGAGAATGCAAATCCTGTATAAAGAAATTTTAAAGAAATTCAGAATGGAGAATGCAAATCCTGTATCAACACCATTAAAATTGAGTAAAGAAGGTGAAGGCAAACTTGTGAATTCTACTATGTTTCAAAGTTTGGTGGGAAATTTGATGTACTTGACTGCAACAAGACCAGATATCATATTTGCAGTAAGTTTAGTAAGTAGGTTCATGGAGAAACCATACTCTAATCATTGGGAGACTGCAAAAAGAATTCTGCGATATGCCAATGGAACCATTGATTATGGTATTTTTTTATCAAGCTAGTATTTCGATTAATCTTGTTGGATATACTGACAGTGACTTAGCAGGAAGCGTTGATGATAGTAAAAGCACTTCAGACTATGTTTTTAGTCTTGGAAGTGGCCCAATTTCATGGTGTTCTAAGAAACAATCTGTTGTTGCTCTTTCTACAACAGAATCTGAATATATCGCTGCTTCTTTAGCAGGATGTCAAATTGTTTGGCTCCAAGGAATTTTGGAATGTCTGAAGCATAAGCAGATCTGTCCAACAACACTATTTTGTGACAATAGTTCAACCATTTCAGTAACAAAGGATCCAGTACTTCATGGAAGAACGAAACATATTCGTATTCGATTTAATTTCTTAAGAGAGTTGGTAAAAGAAGGCATTATTCAAGTTGAGTATTGCAGGACGGAAGATTAGTTGGCAGATATTTTCACAAAGCCTTTAAGCAGAGAAGTCTTCAAGAGAAATGTTGCAAGTTTGGGAATAAAAAGCAAATTTGGTTTATGGGAGGCATTGTTGGGAAGCTAAACCAAATTCTTGGTTTTCTACATTCATAGATTAATTTGGTTCTTTGAATATCTCTAAACAAGATGTGAAACATTTAATATTTTGTATTGGGTATATCAATGGTTATTAGAAATATCTAGAGTTTTATTCTTATAAGCTAAGTATTTTAGAATGCTCTTGTAATCCTATAAATACCAATGGTTGTAATCACTTTTATAAAAAAGAGAGAAAGAGTAAAAGAAAAATTCAGTTTATATAATCAGTTTTCTCCTTCATTTAGACTACAAAACCTGAGACACTAGTTTTATTTATCCGAACAGGTAAATGGTAAATTACTCATTTTGAGTAAGATTTCAAGTTTAATTATATATAAGCAATCATTTCTTATTTGTTTATATATAATGCAAAATATATTGGATTTTTTATTCCAATTAGCTTTGAAAAATGATTGAGATTATATGTGTGCTACATAGAATTCGGTACACATGTGCAGTTGAAAGTAGTCTAAGTCATTTGTTTTGATTAGACATTAGATTTAAATATTTCAGTTCTTTTCTATTAAATATTATTGATTAAATAAAGATGTCCATTTATTTTATTTCTTTTAAATGTAATTTAAACTGAGCAAGAACTTCTCTAATATGGGATTATTTTATATATTACGTCCTGGGGACGGCAAAGAGGAATTGAAAGAAATTGTTCCGTTTAGATAGTATTGATCAAGACAGGACATAAATGGTTGATCACCCATCGTGTTTGTAAGACCATGTCGGTTCACATATAAAAATTCTTATGGAACATTTTTTAAAAGAAAAAGAAAGTTCTTGGTTTTGTGACCGTTCAGTATGTTTAAATAATATGTTGTTTCTAAAATGTGAAACAAATGACCATGTTTATGTTTAATGGCTTTACATACGTGTTCTATTGTGAAAGTGTAGCTCACTAAAAATATTTATTTCTTTTGCATATTAATTATTAATGGCTACACTTGCTGAGCAATTAATTGTTTATTCTTGCTTTGCTATAAATATTTTCAGTTAAGAATGATGAAGCTGGAAGTTCTGGAAAAGATAAGGGCAAGGGAAAAATGTCTGCGTAGTTGGAGATTTTTATATGTAATAGATAGGTTTTTGGTGATATTACTACAATACCTATCATGCTAAGAACTACTTAAAAGTCTTCGTACTTGGGATAAAAAACTTTGACGTAATAATTTTTTATTAATTAATGCACTAAGTTTGTATAATGTTTCACAAAATACAAGTTTCAAGTACCCGAGTTTGGGAACGTCACAGAAAGAACAATAAAAGATGTTTAATTAAGTTTTGCTATGGAGCTAAGGATATAAAGAAAAGACTTGGAGTAAAAATAAGGATTGAACAAGGGATGAAAGGTTTAATTGGGCGTGGACAGGAGGATGAGAAAAAAGAGGATACAAAACTTAAAGAACAGCGTCACTTATACTAGGGAGCCGCGGTGTTGCTTTGAAGTCGTGACGCGTGAGTGTTAGTCGCGACGCTCGCTCAGTTGGCCAGACACGTGTGGCGCGTGTTTTCGACGAGAAAGATACCTTTTCAGCTGTTAAGTCGCAGTATAATAAAAAGACATGAGAAGTCCTAGCAGAGGAGGAAGATATAATAGAAGACTAAATAAACAGAAATTAATTACGACCAAAAGGAGGGAAACAAGATATCACCAGCATGGATTTTTTTGGAAGGAAAAAGAATGGAAGATTGTGGATTGAAGGACTAGAAAAGAACCTGATCTTATATTCTTTCTTTACTCTTATTCTTTTATCTTCGTACTTTGAATATGATGATGAATTGATGATGGCTATGTCTTCTCTTCTTAACATGAATTAGTTTTCTATTAAAGATTGCAATGGAACCCGATGATTGGATTTAATTGATTTATTTCTTATTTAATTATGATCAATTGTTTGCCGGATTGTTTATAATTTTTTGTATTTCATGTAATAGTTGTGTGGCCAACAATTGATATATCGATCTAAATGATATATGGATATTGATTTTAGATTGGGTGTGAAATATGATGCATGTGTTGGAATTATTCTTCTTAGGAGTGAATATCAAATTTGCAAGGGGGATAAGATTATACCTAATTGTCACGTGAACTTGAATATGAATTAATAGTTATTGCTTGATTGCTAATTGTTCATATAGGAATATATGGAATTAATTAGGGATGAAAACACTTATCTAATTTGGAATAAGTTAGATATATACTTGTGAATTCTTGGTTAGTAATTTGCAACAATTGACTAATGGAATAAGAAGTAGATAAGTTGGGTACATCATCGGAGGAAATTGTGATCTTGATATTTCACTTGATAGTTATTGTCATAGTTGATTTTAGTTAGTTAATTAATTTTGGCTACTTTGAATTGTTAATTTCATTTGTTTGAATAGAATTAGGTTAACTAAATATTGGCAATTGGTTGTTTAACTATTAGATTATTCTTCGTGAGAACGATACTCTATTTGCTACTATATTGCATAAGTGATCACGTATACTTGTGTGTAATTGCTAGTAGTGTTTTAGGTAAACAAGTTTTTGGAGCTGTTGTCGGGGATTAATTCTAGCAATTTTATTTCCAATATCAGTTACAATTAATTTGATTTTAATTTAAACACAAAATTTTGTTTGGGTTCTTTTATAGGTACTCTTGGTATTGCTCAATAATGCAAGACTTAGAAAAGATGGCTTCAAAAGAACAAAAAGCATTACAATATTATGCTATGTACCATTAGTGATGGATATTCTAACCAAGTATTCAAAGACCATCGATTCAAGCTAATGGTTTTGAAATACAGCCGAGTATGATACAGATGATCCAGAGTAGTACAATTTGGAGGTTCACCTAGTGATGATCCGAACGAACATTTAATTTATTTTTTGAGATTTGTAATACATGTAAGTATGGAGTTACTAAAGATGCACTCAGATTGAGGCTTTAACCTTTCCTACTCCGTGATAAGACGAAAAGTTGGTTACATTCGTTAATGACATGTTCAATATCTACTTGGCTTACACTCGTGAAATTTTTTTTGGCGCAGTTTTTTCCGCCAACCAAGACTACAAAGTTAAGGAATGATATTACAACATTTACCCAAGTAGAATCCTAATCTCTATATGAAGCATGTGAAAGATTTAAGAAACTACTCAGTTAGTGTCCACATCATAGTATTCTAAAGTGGTTGTATATTCAGACTTTCTATAATGGTTTGAATTGTACAATGAGAACTAACATTGTGCAGCCACAAATGGCGCCTTAATGGAGAAGAATTGCGATGAAGCATATGAGTTAGTGGAGAAAATGGCAAATAACCACTACCAATGATCAACAATGAGAAATATGCAAATAAGAACAGTGGGAGTAAATCAAATGGATGTGACCTCAGCATTGGTGGAGCAAGTGTCGGCCTTAGCAAAGAAAATGGATTTCTTTGGATCTCAACCTACGCAAAATGTGGCGTTGTCATGTGATATTTGTGGAGGAAATCATGTTAAGGAACATTGTGCTATTAATATTGAATCAGTAAATTGAATTGGAGAATGCAACAAGCAAGGTAATCACAATTACTGTTGGAAATGGGTTTGATAAAATATATATATTTATGTGTTCAAATAAAATATATATATTTATGTATTCAAATCCATTAAGAATTGAATGAGAAAATTGACGGGCCAGGCCGGGTCGGATTCGGTTCGGGTCGGGTTATGATATTTATCTTTTTGAACAAAATTTGTTTAATAATTTATATTATCTGATTTTGTTGACAAGGGTAATAAACTGTAATTTAGGCTATAAATTGTTATGAACCTGCGCCTAAAAATACATAAGTATTATTCCTCTCTCTCCCATTCTGAATTTGGTTCAAAAGAAATAAACTAATTTCCAGTCCGTTCCGTTCCTGTCCTTCTTGTTCCGTTCCGTACATTACCTGTTGCTGTTCTGTTTGTACTATTCCTGTTATAGCAATACTTGTTCTCTGTTTTGCAGTAAGGTTTGTAATTAGTGTTTCTTCATGCATGTATATCATTATTATTATTATTTGCATATATACATGCATAATTATTATAAGTTCAGTACATAACATTGAAATTGGTTCGATGAATTCTTAATTTTGTAATGCTACTAATTAAGAATTGAAAATCCGTTTTATCTTGGGAAGCAATTATTCAATTAACCCTTAGCATCTGTGGGGGGAATAAATTTGCTTTAAGGAGACTTTGTGAATTCAAAGGACTCGGATTTATATTCATCATTTTTACAAGTTATTTATGTTCTGCATAATTTATTATTATTATATTTATATGCATTATTAAATAATACTATATATTACAGATAACAATCTTAAAGCAAATTTATTTTGTTCTGTAATTATAGTTTATTTAATATAATTCTATAAATTTGGTTTATAAAAGTTTAATTACAGAATTTTATTTCAACACGAAATTGTTTTATAAAAAACAAATTTTTGTTTTGTATAAAACTGTATTTGTTTATTAAAATTCTGAAAATTTTGTTACACTGTTTTTATATGTTTTTATAAAAACAGAATACAAACTTCTGCATTAGTTTTTTACATGTTTGTTGAATATATATGTATTTGTTTATTACCTGTTGCATGCATATTACTATAATTACATGTAATATTAATGACCTGCATATATATATATATATATATATATATATATATATATATATATATATATATATATATATTATATACTAAAAGTACGAATATAATTATAATATTATATGAGTACAGTAATTGTTTTCGGAAGAAAGTGTAATAAGTTGTCTGCAACGGTTTTATAAAAAAAAAAAAAAAATTTGGTGCAGTAAGTTTTTGGTTTTATAAAAGTTTTTTCATCTCAGTTTATAAAAGTTATTGCAACGGAGTGCAGTAAGTTTGATTTTTTTTTTTCCATGTTAATTGCACATTAATTGCATGATAATACGTATTTGTTAATTGCAGAAATTCGTTCATATTCTGTTTTGATAATTGATATGTACTTATATAATAACAATAAGTTGTAATTATATAATGTACGTACTTGTATATCACTGTTCTTTAAATAATATGTACTTGCATATTAAATTAAATTAAATAATATGTACTTGTATATATACTTGCATATTATTGTTCGTTTGAATGTAGTCAAATTTTCTGTATATATTTTCTCAAGTTCCCTTTGTAGTTTGATTTCAAATTCTTAGAAAATTTGAATTCTTTTAAAAAATAGTCAATCATTTGTTAATTATCACGTAGATGACTTTTAAAGCTTATCTTTTTCTCCTGCAAGAATATCAAGTAGACACTTAACGCCTTTATTTTCGTATGCATGGCTGTTTTGTATATAAAATGTTTTGCATGACTGTTATAATTTTGTATATCGTTGTAAACATATTCTATAACATTATTGGAAGCCTATAAACTAACAGTAAGTAAGCCTTTGAAAATCGACATTTCTGTTGCATGTCAAATATATAATATTCTGTTATTATATATAAATTGCATGTTAAAAATTGTATGTTTATATTCTGTTATTTCTAATATTACATGTGTAGGATATATAATATTTTATTTATATATATTCTGTAATTGTAGTAGTGTTTTATGTAAACAGAAAATTGTTTGCATATTAATAAATACTATTCTGTTATTGTTTTTAAATTAATATAACAGTTTATTTTGATTGCTAATATATATTATTGTGTTAATATATAAATATTCTGCATAAACAAATTTGTAAACAAAATTTGTTACATCTTGTACAAACAGAAATTTGTTTCTGTCTATTGACAATAGTCTTTATTTGTATAACAGAAATGGCTTCTACAAGCACCATTTCTGCCGTGAGTATGTCTCATGGAGAAAAGCCTGAAAGGTTCAATGGAACTGATATCAACCGTTGGCAACGGAAAATGCTTTTCTATCTCACCACGTTGAACTTGGCTCGGTTTTTACAAGAGGACTGTCCTACTCTTGTTGAAGGGGAAACTGACAAAGAGAAAGTGGCTGCTGTTGATGCATGGAAACATGCAGATTTTCTTTGCAGGAACTATGTGATGAATGGATTAGATAATACTTTGTATAATGTGTATTGTACAATCCAAACTGCAAAAGAATTATGGGAATCTTTAGACAAGAAATATAAAACTGAAGATGCTGGCATGAAAAAATTCATAGTCGGTAGATTTCTAGATTATAAAATGATAGATTCTAAAGCAGTGATCACTCAGGTTCAAGAATTACAAGTAATTCTGCATGACATTCATTCTGAAGGAATGTCATTAAGTGATTCATTCCAAGTTGCAGCAATGATTGAAAAACTTCCACCATCGTGGAAAGACTTCAAGAATTATCTGAAGCATAAACGCAAAGAGATGAATCTTGAAGAACTGATCGTGCGACTAAGGATTGAAGAGGACAATCGAGGATCTGAGAAGAAAAGTGGGAAGAATTTCATTGAAGCCAAGGCAAATGTTGTAGAACAAAGGCCAAACAACAACAAAAGGAAGCGTGAAGGCAAAGAAGCTTTCAAGGCCAAGAAGAAATTCAAAGGCAAATGCTTCAATTGTGGTATTCCGGGACACAAATCAAATGAATGTCGCAAGACAAAGAAGTTCAAGAAAGAACAAAAGTCTCAAGCAAATGTGACAGAACTGGAGAAGCTTTCTGAAGATGTTTCAGACATGAACCTTTGTGCAGTTATATCTGAATGTAATTTGGTAGGAAACCCTAAAGAGTGGTACGTGGACACTGGAGCTACTCGCCATATATGTTCCAACAAATGGATGTTTTCTACATACAAACCAGTAGAAAATGATGATCAACTCTTTATGGGAAATTCCTCAAGTTCAAAGGTTCAAGGACGTGGAAAGATTGTACTGAAAATGACATTTGGCAAAGAACTGACTTTGAATGAAGTGCTTCATGTGCCAGATATTCGCAAGAATCTAGTTTCTGGGTCACTACTGAGCAAGAATGGCTTTAAGCTGGTGTTTGTGTCTGATAAGTTTGTACTTACTAAGAATGATATGTTTGTAGGAAAGGGCTACATGAATGATGGGCTCTTTAAGATGAATGTTATGACTATTGTACCGAAGTCTATTGATAATAATAAAATTAATTCTTCTACTTACTTGTTAGAGTCTTCAAACATATGGCATGCTAGATTAGGACATGTTAATTATAATACTTTGCGTAGATTAATTAATTTAGAATTCTTGCCTAAATTTGATATTAATCTAAAACATAAATGTGAAATTTGTGTGGAATCAAAAATGACAAGATTACCCTTTCACTCAGTTGAAAGGAGAACTGAACCTCTAGATTTAATTCACACTGACATATGTGACTTAAAGTTTGTGCAAACTAGAGGTGGGAAAAAATATTTCATAACCTTTATTGATGATTGCACAAGATATTGTTATGTATATTTGCTAAGAAGCAAAGATGAGGCTGTAGAAATGTTTCAACTTTATAAAAATGAAGTTGAAAATCAACTTAGCAAAAAGATTAAAGCAATAAGAAGTGATAGAGGTGGTGAATATGAATCACCATTTGAAGAGATTTGCTCTACTCATGGTATTATTCACCAAACTACAGCTCCTTATTCACCTCAATCTAACGGTATTGCTGAACGCAAGAACCGAACATTAAAAGAAATGTTGAATGCAATGTTGAACAGTTCTGGAGCACCACAGAATTTGTGGGGGGAAGCTTTGCTTTCTGCCAATTATATTCTTAACAAAGTGCCTCATAAGAAAACT